>OX442353.1:21364166-21464166 GCA_949357725.1 Hyperoplus immaculatus
ATCATTTGTGTACAGTGCAACTTAAATATTCTCATTTTGACAATTTTCTGCTTTTCTCTGTGTGTGTGTTTTCCAGTCTGCGTAGGGAGGGCTACACAATGCAGGTGAACGTTAACGACTACCTGGACATCTATTGCCCTCACTACAACGACAGCCAGCGCATGGTGGGCACCAGTGAGCAGTACGTGCTCTACATGGTCAGTTACCGTGGATACAGGAACTGCGACCCCCAGCTGGGCTTCAAGAGGTGGGAGTGCAACCGGCCCCACGCGCCCCACGCGCCCATCAAGTTCTCTGAGAAGTTCCAGCGCTACAGTGCCTTCTCGCTAGGCTACGAGTTCCACGTTGGACAGGAGTACTACTACATATGTGAGTGGAGTAGTCCAACTCATATCATGTTAATGTTTTATCACTGTCCAAAATATAAATAAGAGGAAACTATACCATCATTGATGGTTTGCTATATTAGATGAGTGAGACTCGAGCATTAATGTGACAAACACCTCCTCTAAGAATAAAGGTGCTAAAGGACTATAAGTGTGTCAGAAAAGTGAAAGATTTCTAAGGTATATTCTCATAACTGAATTTTAAAAAATCCTCACAGGAAAATTGGATCCGTTGAACACTGTTTGAAGTTAGAAAGCAACCTTAAAGTCCCTTTTCACTTTTGTTGTTTGCAGCAAGTACAACAAGTTGTTTACAAACATATTCTAGCCTTATGTTTGTTTCCAGGTGCCTCTTGTGCCGCAAATAATTGTGCTTTGATTCATGATAATAGAATTATTCCATACTAAGAATTAAATGCAGAGAAAATATGTTTTGTAAGCCAACTGCAGGCTCTGCAAGAATACACCTTCCCTGAAATTGCATAGTGCATCTTTAAACATGTTATTATATTTTATTTTATTTTTTGGTGATTACTCCATTCAGGTTAGCCAAAATCCATCCTCAGGTCATTTCAGGATAACAAATTGCTGTTTCACATTTAATCATATCGCCCTGAAGAAGTTCTATCTATTTAGTTTGAAAGCTAATCAAATTAGCGTCCGACACCCTGTGCCAATATGACAGCGTATACATAATGAACTTCTAGCTTGTCATAAAACAATTTCAAAACAAATATTTCAGGCCAAGGGACGAATGCCTCATGTTAAATTAAATTGCTTTATTACGAGAGCAGAACACATCGAAGATACATTACTTGATCGGAGACATCTTCAGAAAGTTCTGCTCTGCAACACCCAAATCTGAAAGCTGTTCTGTGCTTCGCTACAAAGATATCATTCAATGAGTTTGACTTGTTGAAGTAGGAAAAGCACAGGTGTTACATGGAAAGCCTTCGCTTTTTATTATATTATAAAGGTTCCTACACGAACAAAATTATGAATTATTAGGATCAGTGGTGTATTTTAACATGCAATACTAAACGTTACCTTGCTGCAAAGGTCATACGTGTGCGTTTCATTGTTGTTAGTAGTGAACCTATATTAGGGAGTTTTATGTTTTTCATGCAGGGTTTTGCTAGCCTGGTGCTACTAGACCATCGTACTTCATTTAATTTGTACAGAAGGTCTGGCAGTGCTGTAATTGGCAAACGTTCACTCATGGAGGCGGGTGTCTGTTAAAGTTTAAAACTATTGGATCTGCCCAGTGCCACTCTGGATTAGCCAACCAATCGCATAACGTTTGGTCGTCACGTGTGTCATGAGCCGGCTTCTGGCAACTGAAACTGGAGCGCGACTTCGACGTCATCGTTCTCAGCCACTCGCTCTGTTCGCTGATGGGACCGGCTGTCGAATCTCCGGCAAAACTGGGAAATGGGCTGTACACCCAGACTGACTACTGAAGGGAAAATAAAATTTGGCCGGAAGTAGGCGGGCGGGCGGAGCCAGGCTAGGGTTTTGCGTGATGCGTCAACCAAATATGTTATCAAAAATTCTCTGCTTTTTACTATCCACCACATTTGTTAACCTAACCAATACAAGGACTTTATAATCTTGCCACAGTCTCTGCTTCAGTTAGGAGATTTGCCACTAAAACTGATTGCATTTCTGCTTTCTTACTCGTTATTGTACAATGTTTAACTTAACGTTTTCAGAAGTTGTATGTGTTAAATAGTATATTAACTATGGATGTGTGGAACAGTCACATCTGGTTGGATATGCAGTTTGTTAAATAAGGTCAGTCACTGATACTGATCCATTGCTGTTGTTTGGGGGCATTACTCTTGTTCGGCAGTCGGGGATTATAAGTGCTCTAATGAATACCATCTTTATCTATTGTGCATTTTTATTTGTTTTACAGCCACGCCCACCCATCATCACGGCCGCAGCTGCCTGAGACTACGGGTTTATGTCTGCTGCTCCACGGGTGAGACCTGTTTGCAGACTGCGCTTGTATTCAGCTAGCCACTGCTGTACCCATCTGGCAGGCAGCGGGCTCCCCACGAAAACACACACGCACGCACACACACACACTCACACACACACACACACACACACACACACACACACACACACACACACACACACACACACACACACACACACACACACACACATACACATGCATACACAATCTAAATACAGTCTAAAACAGGCAGTGCTATTAATACTCCTGCTGAGTTTCCCCCTGCAGCATTTTCACTCTTACACAGAACCCCCCCAAACACCCACAACCCTTTGCTCTTCTTCTTTCCATATCTGCTCTGCCTCCACAGCAGCAGAAAGAAGCAGCTCCAGCTTTTGAAGGCCCTCTCCTCTCCTCTCCTCTCCTCTCCTCTCCTCTCCTCTCCTCTCCTCTCCTCTCCTCTCCTCTCCTCTCCTCTCCTCTCCTCTCCTCTCCTCTCCTCTCCTCTCCTCTCCTCTCCTCTCCTCTCCTCTCCTCTCCTCTGCTCTCCTCTCCTCTGCTCTCCCTCTCTCTTTCCTATTCTTTCACCCTCCTCTCTCGCTCCCTGTCAGAAGCTGTTTATTGCCCATGTGCGGTCAGTGGGTGGCAATGTATATGTAGTGTTAACCTCCCTCCCTCGCTCTCCTGCCTTCCTACAATATCTCGACCCTCTCTCTCTTTCGCTCACACACGCGCACACACACACACACGCACACACACGCTCACAAGCATGCACACACACACACACACACACACACACGTAGACACACACGCACACACACAAACACTCCCAGTTATACACACAGGCTTTGATCCCAGGCCTGTCCGGTCCTTTTAACTTCCACCACCCTGTAGTTTTAACCTCTCCTCCCTTTCAAAACCCCCCTCCCCACCACTGCTCTCCTTGCCTTTTCACACACTGCCTCTGTCTCTCTGTCTCTCTGTCTCTCTCTCTCTCTCTCTCTTTCTCTCTCTCTCTGTGGGCTGCTGGTTATGTTATGGCTTGCCAGTCTGTACACTCCGGGGGGATTTTTTTAACCCTCGCACCCTCGCCTCACCGCTCTCTCACATGTTTCCCTCAAGATGTCAAGTTGGATGTAATTAAAATCCTCTGAGTTGGAGCAATGGTTTAACCCCCCCCCCCCCCCCACACACACACACACACTTTATTCATCAGGCTCTCCCTGCCTCCCTGTCTGTCTCATTCATTTCCCTCTCTGTCTCGCTCTCTTTCAGCCTCTGACGTGGACGATGAGCCGGAGCCTACAGAACCAGACTACACGCTTAGACCAGGCCTAAATATGGATGATATGGGTGAGTCATATACCATCTCTCACTTAAATGTATAACGGAACATGAGGTTGAGTAAGTGTGGACTGGCAGTTTTTTTTTCTATTTAATAATGCCATAAACTGACTGAAACAGCTAACATCTCTCAATATTTTCCAATTTAAATAACCTCTCTGGCACTCAGCCACAAGCCTATTTTTGTTTGCTAAAGGGTGTAAATCTATTAAAATGGGTCACAAATATATAGCTAAATTAAAGAAAACTGACTCAGATAATCCCTCAAACAGCTGGTCACCATTGTTCTTAGCAAACTTTACTCAATCAGAAGTAAATGGTGTATTTCTTGTGGGCTATTTTTTGTGGGCTATTTTTCACCAGCGGATAAATACACATTTGGGGCTTTAGTGACTAATTATTCCAGCTGCAGGATGCTGTATGTGGAACTAAACTACCGTGACTCATTGTAAAACACCTACACCTGAAGTGACTCAGTTATATTCTGTAATAGTTTGCGTACAACAACAAAGGTATGTGGCAGAGAGGCGCTTATGTAGGTTTTGGCTACATACATTTCCTCCAGAATGTTGTGCTTTACTGTCCAATCCTTCATTTTGTCGTCTTTTCAAATGATTATTTTTACATCGTAGGTGTAAGCTTTAAAAAGAGGGCAGACAAAAAAAAATTTATTTAGAAAAGTGAGCAATTCCCAGTGTATATGGCACAGGTGTCCTTTCATATGTGTCTATTGAACAAACATATTACTAGCCTCCTCCTTTAAATAGGCCGTTGACAGCAGATTGATAGATATTTGATGGCACAGTGAGATGTTCTTTGGCCGTGCAGCATCCAAAGTGGCCAGCTGAACTGAAATGTGGCGTTTTTTTTTAAAGAGTCCTTCAGCACAGTTCACTTCACAGCACCAGCTGGCTTGGCAAGCTACTAATCCTGCTAAACAACTACATGCATATTCATTGCACACTCGCCATCATCAGTCGGATTAGCAAGAAAAACACAGAGTTTCATGGTTAGTTACCAAAACATTTTTATATTCATTCAGGAGAGAAAAGGGCATGTTCAGACTTTCCTTTAGCTAACCCCTAGGTCTATGCAAATGTTCCCACTTTGCCCTTATTTTGGTCAGAATTACACAACTGGTGATATCATGGGGATCAAGTGTGTCACGCTAAAATCCGTTGCCACTGGAACTGTATCAAATTTGGCACTGATTGGAAGGGAGAATGTGAGCAGTAAATCAATACTGACAGACTTAAGGATTATCTTTGAGATGATCTTGTGGGTTGCTACAGTGTTATGGCAACAACAGCGTAGCAGCGCAAACAACAACAGCATGTATGCCTAGCTATAGGCATAGCTTGCACTACTAGGCCTAGTTAGCCACAACCCATTACACAAACAAGCATGTCAGTATTATTCATCATCCTGTCTAGGGTTCACACTGTTCTCCAAGGTAGCCTGTAAAATATGTTGCATGGTACGCCGTGTTGTTGTTAATCTGTGTGTTCTCACACACATGCTTGCGTTGCGTTATAAATCAGTCTGTTTCTAGTAACTGTCAGAAGAGAGCTCGTCACTGGCTGCTGCAAATGGCTGCAGGTCACATGAGTTTATTGAAAAGTACCTCTCCCTCACTCCTTTTTGGCTGCTATCATTCTTTTTTTTGTTACAATTTTTTCTCTTTAACTCGAGCTCCTTTTCTCCATGACTCCTCATCCTCCCACTGTTTATTTCCCGTCCTCCATATATATTTTTTCCTCCCAGAGTTGCAAGTAGGAATGCAGCAGAGGGGAAAGCCACCAAAATTCTGTTTATTCACCATTTGATGTGTGAAATTGAGTTTTCCCCTTTTTACTCATCACGTATCCTCACCGTCCTTTCTTGCAAATAGTTTTGCAAAAGATGTTTATTCAAATAACAAAAAATACTCTTTTATCACAGTGTGTTCTTAACACTAAAAAACATACAACGGGAGAAAAAGCAGTTATTTCCGCAGAAGAATATTTGAATTGGATATGCTTTAAAGCTCCCATATTATACACTTTTCGGTTCTATTATACACCATATTATATGGTCTTAGTGGTCCCTAATACGTTTTTCTTTAATTGTTTGCTGAAAAAAACTTTCAGATAATTTATTGTACTATGCTGATATTCAGCTAATCTCACAATGGCCTATTTTTTAAAAAGAGCTGCAGCTCCCCTCGTAAATATACAATCTTTGAGCTCCCCCCGCCCCCTGTCCGGTAGCGAAGCCAGATACGCCTCGCCCTCTGTCTGTCAGGGCCGTGGACCAATAAGAAATAGGGGTGTGGGCTGCACAGTGGAAGCTTCTGGCTTTCCAGTTTTTGAGGTCAGAAACGAGGAGAATTCTGAGTATATTGGGGGGGAGGGGTGAGGGTTTCAGAAAGTGGGAGAGTGAGAAAAGGAGAGATTGTTATTTTTTTAAATATTTTGGCACACCGTGGACCCATGGATATGTTAGAACACATTTAAAAAGTGCATTTAGCATAATATGTGACCTTTAACAGATAAGGAATGTGGTCTACCATGCTTTTAATATTAAGCGAGTGGCTGACACAATAGCCGAGAACAAATTACTCCAGCTCCTGTGGGTCATTTTCACCTGTAGTGCTGTGTTGCCAATTAAATGAATAGGATAACCTAAGTGGTGCGAGAGGAAGTGAGGAAATCAGCAGGGAGCTGTGTAATGAACTGAAATACAAAGAAGCTTTACAGTTTCCTATTCCCCTCCCTGGTTCTCACTCCTCCTCCTGACTGCCGATTAGACTCATCACATCATAGTTTTAATTACTGCTATTCTAAGTTCACATCAGCACATTCACTCAAACACAAGGCGGCATCGCACAAACTGCTCAGGTCCAATCTGCTTGATTAACATGGTTGAATACTGCAGGCCCATATCGTGGGCTCTCTTTATTTCCTTGATGCTGCCCCTTCTTTCAATCAGTGTCTACAGCTCCACCTGTGGTTCCCTGCTGAATACGGACTCTAGTTTTAGATTTCATTTATGTCTCGTTTACAACCTAGATGGAATGGTGCTGCTTGCTGCTCCATTTGCAGTCGTGTGAGGATTCTTATGTGCCAGGCCCTTTATGCTCAGGTTACCTCATCTTGACGATCAGGCCTGGCCATTAGTGGAGGAAATCAGAAGCTTTTTCTTTAATGGGGGTTTATTGTAGCAATTACCAATCCTTCAAGTGACACTGTGTGTTCGGGTTACTTTACCAGTAACCTCAGGTTGAGTATCATATATTTTAATTATGATACCCGGTGGATTGAAATATAAAAGTTTGTAAATATCACATATGAAGTTCTGGGAATCATACATATATTGAAAAACTGAATAGTGAATTTAGTAACTGTACATTTCTTTTGTGTATTTTATCTTGCAGTATTATGGCAACTTTTCCTTCATGTCTTTTCCTCCTAATTTAATACCACATGCTCATTAAGAATCCAGGGGAAAAGCATACTTGATTTATAAAAGGGATATCGTTGCAGATACAAGCCTCGTGTTTTACTTTATCATCTGGAAGAGGTCACACTAATTAGTGCCAGGTGCTGATTGCACAGGTGCATCAATTAGGCTGATGATGTCACAGTCCTGATCTGCTTGATTAAATATCATATAATGAACCATTGATGAGGAGACTTTGATCTGGGAGCATCACTATTTATTACTTTTTGGAAGATTACAACATAGTTTAAGCAACAGCTCTCTGACACAGTTTTTAGTTTGTGTTACTGGACTCTGAAATTGCACGACAAAGTATACATTTCGTGAGAAAGTGGCAACCACAATAAATACATTCTTATAGATTTTATATTGAGTATGACATTGCATATATGCATTCTTATATTTGAGCTTGGAAAGAAAAAAACGTCTCCAGGTCAGACACACATGTCCGCACGCACACACACACACACACACACACACACACACACACACACACACACACACACACACATACACACTGATATTCTCATGAACACAATCAGAGACCTACATGTATTCTTGTTCTCGCCAAAATCACATTCAATTTCTAAGACACCTCCAAGTGTCTGAGCTTACCTATTACCAGCCAGATGCTGCCTGATTTTCACACAAACACAGTAACACGACGGGTCACGACGGTCATAATTTACGTCACGTGCCCTCCTGGCTCCAGTCCACAGACGCCGCGACAGTGAATTATGTGTTTGTGACAGTGAGCGAAGAGACATCGGACAGGTATGTGTGTGTTATGAGAGGATCAGTGGAGCCACACTTTGGAACCAGTTTTGCCAGTCTGCTGATTGTGTCTTTTCAAAAAAACACATTCCTCTTTGTCAAGTCAGCGGCAGACTTAACATTGTCCTGACCCCATCGGCTGCACACTCGGCTACAGAGCGGCCAAAAGCATTTAACCCGAGCTCCACTGCTGCATAGAACTCATTAGATTGGCCTGGCAGAGCAAACCAGAACAGGTATAGCTCCTGAACCAGGTGTCAGCCAGTCATTACTCTGCTGTCTGACCCCGCAGAGCACCTGGAGATATGCTGGAGCCAGTGGAAAGAGTGAGAATATCACCACCACTTCACTTTGACGCTGTTAAGACCACAAACACAATAGTTCCCTAATCAGCCTCCCTGTGTAATAGACACAGGATATTGTGCTCCTGCCTGTGTCTCCATGTCTCATTAATCAAGTGACTACAGAAGGTGTGTCTGGCCGCTCGTGTGTCTCATAAGTGAGAGCACGCAGCGAACTGTCTGGTTTGCTCTTGTTGTTGTACATCGACTAGACATCGGCGCTTGGCATGAAGCCCTTAAGGAAAGAGCATACTATTTTTAGAACAAAACCAGGTGTACGTGCAGGGGGAGGGAAGGGATTTAGGGGTTGTAGAATCTATACAGTGTGTGTGTGTGTGTCTGTGTGTGTGTGTGTGTCTGTGTCTGTGTTCTTGTGTAAAAGTATGCAAGAAGTGAGCGATGCGGAATGTGTCACTTTATTAGAACATTCAGAGCTCTCTGATAACAGCTGTGACAGTGTCACCGCGACGGCTGCGCTGTTGTCTTTGTAACACTGCTTACCATGTTTTTTAAGTGGGAATGTGATTCTGTGATTTCATTAAAACATTTGGTCATCATGTTTTAGTATTTTCGTGCTTAGGAGCGCTGCCTACATTGTAATGAATAGATATGGAGACATGGCTTTCACTCATTCTTTCTCCCTGTTCCTGCTTCTTTTCACCCCACCCAGATGAATACAACCCGTTCGTTCCCAAGCTGGAGAAGAGCGTGAGCGGAAGCAGCCCGTCCAGGGATCGCCTTCTCCTCACCGTGACCATGCTCCTTCTGGCCGCTCTCTTCATCTCCTAGCAACGGCCAGCCCATCAGCGTCACCATGCCAACTAGCCTTGGGAAGGGTGTGCAGTATCAGTAGAGGGGGAGTGGGGGGGCTGGGGTGTGAAGGCAGGAGGAGAGGAAAGTTAAGTAACCACAAATAGAGCAAAAGGCAAAGGCAAAAAATAATGAGTTTTCAAGTGTGTGTGTGTCTGTGTGTGTGTGTGTGTGTGTGTGTGTGTGTGTGTGTGTGTGTGTGTGTGTGTGTGTGTGTGTGTGTGTGTGTGTGTGGGTGTGGGTGGGTGCGTGTGTGTACAAGTGCATTTGAAGGAGTGTGGTGAGAGTTGAGAGACCTTTAGGCACTGGGTGACACAGACTGAACCGAATGATGCATTCAAGTCAGTCGGTGCATATGGATGCAGGTGTGGTAGACCATGTGTGTGTGAGTGTGAGTGTGTGTCTGTGTGTGTGTCTGAACAGGCCACAGGTTGTGCTTGTTGAATCATGCACACCCGAAAAAAAGCATTTATACAGCAGGAGGAGTGGGCGGGTGGAACTCCTAATAATAAATAGAAGAAGAAAGAAATCATCAAATCCACCCACCAAATTGAAAACCATTTGTGGGACTTTCCCCCTGGATCTGATTGGCTGAAACACTTCCTTAGGGCTAGTTGCCATAGTTTTTCTTGAAACAAGACATACACTGAACTCAAATGAACTGAATCGAATATAATTTTTTCAGCAGAACTGAACTGAAATTGCCTTTTAATTATTAAAATTTGAGTTACTTTTTGTGATCGTCGTTTGTGGAGTCGATCTTGATGCTGGGATCCTGTTCCAGTCCGTGGAGCGAAAAAAATAAATAAAAAGAAAAAAGGAATCCGCTGACGGGACAAACTTGGCAGGTCCTGTGTAGGAGACTAGTCAAAGTAGCTTGTAGTTCATAAACACACCCTGGGACTCCAGACGTCTGTGTTTTTTTGTTGTCATCTCTCCACTCTGCTGCGTCACACATCAGCCTCTAATTAAGGCTACAGGACTGGACAGGGCCAGGAGGGAAATACAAAGCATTTAAATGATGAGTCATTCACTTTAACATGAAGGGGGGAGGAGGGAGGGAGGGGGGGATTTACTGTAATTGTGCCATCGACACAGACACTGCGAGTGGTTTGTTGGATGCCATAAGCCGCCGTGTTACTTTTTCTGTCTCCTGTCTTTGTAGTATAGTCTGTTAGTGCTCTGTCATTTCTGAGGGTTAACGAAGCACACAGTTGGCTTAGAGAGCAGCCATGGATACACCCAGCAATACTGCCCTCCTCTCAACTCGGCAGCAGGCTCTTGAGAAGAGAAAAAGTGAGCAGGGAGGATGGACTAAGAAGAGGACGGACACTCACTCATACAAGCATTTATGTATGAGCAGGGCCATTCCAGGACAATTATACTTTGCCGCTGATCACCGCTCCATCAATCTCATCTCTGTAAACCCCATTTGTCAGATGCCACATGTAAACCGTTTATTTTTTCTGTTACGGTGTGAGTGTTGTTTTTTGTGTTTGTGCCTAAGTGACAAAACTTGTTTGTTTGAGTGCGCCACTTGTGTGTGTGTTTGAGAGCGAGAGAAACTATTTTAAATGGCACTAACAGCCTGAAAATACATCCACCATACTGTACATCTTTATGAGTATGAACATGCAAAATAATAATAAAAAAAAAAAATCAAAACACAACTAAAGCAACATGTAATACCGTACATACAAACTAAGTGCTCTGGTGGGGAGGTACGGCAATTCAGAACTCAACAACAACTGTTGGTTGCTTCAGAATAGCGTTTCCATAGCAACTAGCACCTTATACACCATGGTTAGCCCACCCTGCCAGCGGTGGACTCCAGTAGGGCATGGCTTACCATATAGTAGCTGATAACAATGATGAAGGTGATTACAATGATGGTAATGAAGTTGATGATGTTGATGATGATGGACTGAGAGCTGACTGCTGGCCGACCAGGTCACGCAGAGGCTCACCCACCAGTATGTGAGGCGTTCAAGTACGCGTGTAAATGTCAAAGAGTGACTAAGAATGGAATTGAAATGTCTTGAAATTTTGCCAAGGTGGAATGTGATGTAAGCATTTTTACAAACTTGAAGCTCAGTTTTAAATGTTTTTTTATTTTTGTTGAGTGTGATGTTGTGTATTCTTGGTTATCTTGAAGGGGAACTAAGATGGGGGTTTTATAAAAGAAGTTGGAAAATGTAGCTGGTTGAGCCATATGTAAACTTGGGCTGTGCTCCTTGAGTCTATAAGCCAGCTGATGTATTCAACTTTACTTTCTGCCAGTTCACCAGAGCTAAGGACTGAACATCAGGATAATGGCTGCCTCTGCTTTAACAATTAAGACATTTTTATTTTACTATGAAAGTGCAACACACAACTTATTTCATAAGCCCTAAAATACACAATCAGTGAGCTGTTCAACCACAAAATCATTACCGATTCCCGATCATGCAACATTTTCCAGTTATTCTCAAGAAAAACTGGGAAGATTGGAAGGAAGTCTGACATATAAAAGCAGATGTTCTGTGGTAAAACAATCTCATGACTCGTCAGATTTGTGTTGCAACCTAGTTGGAGGTTTAGTCCAACAGGTCTGCAACCACAGATTGATAGGGATTTACTCTAAAGAAATGATTTTTTAACATCATTGTTTGGTTGTAGTTTTGTGAGCAATTTGGGTCCTTTTCCCAAAGCTGTGTGCAGTTAGCTGAATCATTTTCTCAACTAAACTTGAGACAAGAAGAGATTAAACAAATGGAAACAAACAGGGATCAAGTAGTCATGGGACATCACTGAGTGTATATTATAATGCAGTATATGAAACCAACCCAGGTGTATATATGGCTCTTGGTGGGAGAGGGAAGCAGTAGGGTTGAAGAGTTGAGTGAGAGAGTAAATCACTCTTCAAGAAGTTGCACTTAAGGACATAGACACAAGAGCAAGAAAGTGTGCGTGCTTGTGTGTATGTGTGTCGGGGAGAGTAAGAATCAGTGCCCATTTCAGTTAATTACTTCATGTCTGTGTGCAGGAGCTTTAGCACAAGATGCTGTGTGTGTGTGTGTGTGTGTGTGAGTAAGTGTTGAGTGAGTGAGCAACTGTCTCTTTGCTTCAGCTCTTTCCATGTATGTGTGTGTGTGTGTGTGTGTGAGCGAGAGAGAGAGAGTTTTGTCTGGCAAAACGAAAAAAAAGCATTTAATAGTGTTGGAAACAACAATTACAATCATGTTTACCTTCGACTGGAATGAATTTAAATGAACTTGAAAAATAAATTGTAAAACTGAACAAACCATAACAGAGGTTATAATAACTATGATCATGATAACAAAAATAATAAGCTTACAAATCTTACTTTTACCAACATGTGTGTTCGCCTCTTTATTTGCTTCACTTTTTTAATCCCCATCGCACCTCCCTGCCCTCTCTGTAGATAATGTTGTTTGTGTGGCTCACCGATAGGATTTTACCATATCAAAGTTGGTGTGGCGACACTCTCCCTTCTGCAGTTTTTCCTTTCCACGCTCCGATTAGGACTGATAACCTCTTCAATCACCAGACCAACATGTGAATGACAATGACACAGGCACAGCATCGTGTACCTGTGTGTCAGGAGCTGGCTGATCGAGGGATAAAGTCGCTGCTGTTCACTGTGGGCGATCTTACGCAATAGTTCTTTATCATACAGGTGTTATTCTGTTGAGTGACAGCACAGCACAAGGAAGAAGATGGACAGATATAGGTCTGGACGTGGCATAAAAGATGTGTAGTTCAAAATGCAAAAGTTGATGGTTGATGAAAGATAAGTCATGTTCACAGCAGGCTCAATCTTCAAGTCATGCAAGTTAAGGTTTGGATTTTCCAAAGGAAAGTTTTTTTATTTTATTTGAACTCAAATCTGATGTGAAAGAAAGTGTTGCACAAAATCCAATTTGTTTAATAGCTAACACTCAACCCCCTGTAGGCTTTCAAGGTGTCTGTAAAACGGTGTGGACTTCATGGAGCGTGGCAGCTTCAATGGACTTCAAGAGACCTTGGACAGAACATGTTCAAAGTATCCATAGAAACCCTTTAAACTGTTGCTGCATCATAAGCCACTTATCTGTTATGAATTGCTTCGTTGATCATAATATTTATCCGTTCAGTCTTTTTTTCCCGTGCTTCGTGCTTCTTAACCTTGAGGATTTTTTGCTTTATATTATGATATAGCAAACGGAACCATCTTGGTCAACCAATTCAAGCGATAGGGAGATGTCACTTAGGGCTTTAGGTAATTGTGACAAATTGTGCAAATGTTCACTATTTCCTGATACTTTATTAATCAAATTATTATTAAATATATTAAGGAAAAAATAAGCATGGATCAGTCAAATCATCATTAGGTGCAGCACTGTTCCTGTCAAAGCCCAACAGCCTGTAAAGAATTAAACTTGGAACCTTTTTCATCCACCTTATCAGGTCCACAGGGAATGTTTGATACTCAACAAACAGATTGTATCTAGATGCAGTCATGAAGTTGCAGCTCTGTCTTCAACTGATCAGCAGATTTTAAGGTTGGGATAAGATGGAAGCCATGGTACAATTATTTACTTTGTTAACACTTGATTAGTGTACAAACACATACACATCTTTTTTATATTCAGACTCAAAAAAGCACAAGTACATGTACAGTAAAAGTACATGATATCTGCCAACAAAAGTTTCACAGCACTGGGGATGGGAAAAAAATAGTGTATTCCATTATAAGAAAGCACAACGTTTTAAGCCCCCAATTGGATCCTCATCAGATACAATGTTACATGACAAATTGTTTGATTTATTAACACTGCAGGGATTTCTATACACCATCCTGGGTATCTAATGTTTCAACAACATCAACAAAAAGCTTAATAATTTCCATTTGGACGGACACATCATCATCCCAGTGGAAGAGGATCCAGGCAGAGTGAATCAGACATCTGTCGCATTTGAAAATGTGAACTTTGGAGAGATGAGTGCTATGACTGGCACTAGCCAACAAAACATATGCTGTTTTTTTCCCAGAATCACTGACTGACTCACTTCCGGGTGACTTCAAACTTCCAGAGAAGTTAATTTTTTTAAATTTTGAAACATTTTCAAACACTTCGTTCTTCATTATGCTAAGAGCATATAACTGTGATTTCTATTGACGTTAGCGTGAAATCGAAGTCAACCGGAACTGACACATTACCCCGATTTGGCCTGTAAAATCAATATAGCTTGATTTGAATAACTAATATAGATTGATTTTAGTTTAGGTAAAAGCCTTATTGTTCATACGTATGTCTGTAATGCTGCAGTAGCCCAGGTTGACCACTTGGTGCCACTATTCAGTCACAGCCCCGGTGGGTAGAGGTCCTGCTCCCTAATGCCCCTGTCTTGTAATCCTTTATCTGAAAACATAAATCCATTAATGCCACAATGGCCGTTGTGTAACTGGATTCATTGGGATTAAGCATGCAGAGTTATGTTACTGGGTTATGATATAACCATTTGTGTGCTCCATGTCAAAGCATGGTGAGTTGTTCATTGTGAAGGTGTTTACACCTCAAAAGTTGGAATGTGGCAGTGCACGGCAAAGACATGTTCTCTCACATACCAACAAGTGAAAAAAATCCATCACTATCCATCCGAGGCTTTAAGCAGAATGATTGTTGAAACTCAAGGTCTTGCAGTCACAGACTTCGCAGCAGCACTTCTGAGTGCACTCATTTATCATAAAGAGTCAGTCTGAAGAGAAAAATGTCTGTCTTCTCTGAATGTGTTTGTTTTACAGAAAAAGTAATGTTATGCTTGGGCAGGCTTGTAAATGCAAGGCTTTTTACAATAGGCTTGTTCTTCCAATATATATTAAATGTGGGACTCCTCGAATTAATAAATGTCTCAGGGACATGAATGAAAACCATCATTTATTCCAACATCCAATGTTTGTAGATTGAGCCACTTGTCCTACTGGTTATGGTTACATTGTATTGTGATACCCTGGCGTGTTTGCTGATATCATAAAACGGCAACATCACCACAGCTAGGTCCAAAGGGGCAGCAAGTACAAAGGGGGTCTGGTATAAACAGGTATACTGACAGTTTACAGACAGAGATGAGCAGCATAACCCATGATGAAACTGATTATGACTCATTACATAAGAAAATGTGAGTGTGCAAAAGTGTTTTTAGGTCAAAGTTGGATCAGGAAGTTGAGCAGGCTATTTTTTCTTTCGCCTTCATTTTCATTCTTATACTAATTTCTGTCTCTTTCATACACATTTTGAATACAGTAAGCAGATTGTAGGGTTGGCTTGTACAATCTGTTTGCTCATCTGACCACTCAAGCTTGTTGCACTGGTTGGATGACTGTTGCTTTGGGTGAGTAATGTGTTATGAATGTCCCTCATGATATATTATAAACTGCAGTTTTCCTTTCAACACATGGTCTTGATCATTAGGAAAACGTCAGCCTTCTTCTCACACCCTAACATCTGCAACGCCAAAAGACACATACGCACAAAGACCGTCACACTATATGAAACAGATGATCAACCCCCTTGTTGACACACGCCCTGCTCCCCATATTCTCTTACTCATGTCTGTCTGTGTGCTGATGAGGCAAAGGAAGCCATCCTACTCGGCCTTATGGTACCTGATTTTTTTTAAAAATCCTCCTTTTCCTCCTCCTCTTCACCGCCTTTCAGTCTGAATGTCAATTCTGTCAATACGCTTTGCCTGACGTGTGCTATGGTGCGACAACATGGCTGCACACAAGGCGTTTGGTGCCTACGTTTGTGTGGTGGGCGTGTCACTTCTTGGCTGTGTTGAGTGATGCAGCATCATTCCACAGCTCTGTCACTGATGTCACACTGTGGCACATGGGACCACATAATAACAACACCCATCAGGTCTCCGTTGTTGTTTAACTCAAGTGGCGTTGATTAAGCTTTTGATAGAGGTTAACCGTTCCCCACATATTAAGTTAAAGGTGCACTATACAGTTTCAAGGGATGGAGATTTGTTTACATTTGCAGAGCCTGCAGTTAGTTCACAAAACATGTTTAGTCTACACGTAATTCTTTCTAAACCAAATTATTTTTAGGCATCTGGAACCAAACATGAGACTCAAATATGATTGTCAACCAAACTGTATGCCCTGCTGTAAAAAAACAACAACAGTGAAACAGTAACTTTTTAGGAAGCTTTCTAACTTTAAACAGTATTCCTTAGATCTAATGTTCCTGTGAATAGAGTTTATTCAGTTGTGACAATATGCCTTAGAAAATGTTCACTTCTCTGACACACCTAAAGTTACATAGTGCACCTTTAACTGAGGGGAAACACAGCTTCTTCCAAATGTCCTAAAGAGAACTTGATTTTCCTCAACTAGTTTTGGAGCTTGTCCATGTTTTTCTTTGGATTCAAATCAAAAGCAGATTTCAGAGACTTGTTCTTCTTGTTAGTTTTTTCCCTCTGCTCCTCAACAACCCCACACATGTTAAAAGGTTTTAAAATAATCCCCACTTGTACATAACCTATAATTCCGGTTACAGCCCTGTATGGTTGAAGCCAAGAACAGCTCTCACCAGTGCTTCATAGGGATCAAAACGGGTTTTAGAACGGCTACAGTTTCAACACGTATTGCTTATGCCGATCATTCCATATTCTCAATACCTCATGATCAAAGCCTTAAGGTTGAAGTAATGATCCTTGTCATCTTCCCATGTGAATACACTGCTGCTTTTTCTTATTTCATCTTAAATCAACTAAGCTATTAAAGTTCAATTTCATTTAACCTTTTTCACCCAGATATGTTTGTCTTTTTATAAAATGTTCTCTGACTGCATACTTTTAAATTTGGACATAGCTGAACCTTTCATTGCCATCAGCCATGAAAAAGGCAATCAGACTTTTCTCCCCGCTAACATCTCTACCAAATGTAATGTCCTGTCTGGAACTGACAAGCGTAAAACAGATGAGATTTTGATTACAGCTTCTGAAAGCCTCCCCGTTCTCCAAAGTGTTTTTCTGGTGAAGGACCAACGTAATTGAGCCAAAGCCGCCCGAAAGAGCATCACGCTAAATAAATGATCAAAAGTTCACTTTAAGTTCTGTGCTAACATGAAAACATTAAGGTTGTTTTTCTTGTATATCGAAGTTCTGTGTTTTTTATCTCTCTCGCTTAAATACCCAACAGGTTTGGTTTGACGCAAATTGTAAAAACCAACCATATGTTAGGCGTTGATGAGATGCCAGTGTTGAATCTTAAAATTTCTCTCTTGACATCAACCCTTCTTTCCCTGTTTTTCCTCCCACTTCTCTCTCACATGGATGCAACGTGCTTGGCCCCATCACAACATTGCACTGCCTTCCTTTGCTGTCCCACTGTTTTCTCATCCTCCCTCTGAACGGCTGCTCCCTCCGAATGGAAACAGCTCTCACCAGTGCTTCATAGGTGAGAGTTCCCTCCCTCCCCCCGCCCCCTCCCCCAGATTTATGCCTCTGGTGTAAGTCACTGGCTGGCTGGCTAACCCCTCGCCCTACCAACACATGTCCCCCCCTATTCTCTAAGTTTAGCACTAATCCTCCATTTCTGAGACAGCATCTGTACAGCCATAACAGATGGAGGGAGGGTTACATTTACTCCGTGTCTCTGTTTGACTGACACTTTTGTACAGTAGGCTTATACACATGCACTGCACAACATTTGATGAAAGACTCTTTAATAAAAATCCTTGAGATTGGAGAGTCTACCAAATGTATATCATCTTCATTTGTTTTTTCCAAGTTATCCTTGTGTGATTGTTGGTCGAGACATTAGAACAACATACAATTTGTATTATAACTTTTTTCCAATGTCTTTTTTTCAATGCTCATGTATTGATAGATTCAGTCAGGAATACTTTAGTCAAAATAGAAGTTTATTTCAATTAGCAGAATACTTTGCAGCAATTATATTTGGCGGTATGGTTCTGATCTGGGATCTCCGCACCCTCCACGCGCACACGTGGAAAGCTTTAAGGCAGAGAGAGCCATCCCTCTGTCCTCCATGAGCAACATGGAATTCCGAAGGTGAGGAGATCTGCAGCAAGGACCCCCTAGGGTGCAGAACAGAACAAACGTCAATGACAACAGAACTGACATTGATAGACAAATACATTGAAGAAGGAGGTGGTGGGATGGAGGTGGGTTGCAAGAGCTTGCAGAGGAAGCGGCACCAGTAGGCAGGCTAGAGCAGCTTAAATAAGGCGCCACTGTGAGTGGATGGCCAATCCGCTGGGGGCGTAAGCTGGCTGTCACCTGACGCGCAGAGTTTGACAGCCGGCTTGACTACGTAGCCTACCCTGCCTGAACTAACGCTATACGCTCCATTTGAAACTGTGATCAAAGAGTTAAAGAAATATTTTAAAGGGCAACGTCTGTGATATAAATGTGAAAAGAGTTAAGCCAAGACCAAAATGTACCCATTCCTAAACTGAAAAATTGATCTGAAAACACTTGACAAAATCTTAGCCTAAAAACAAACCACAAGGTCCACCTACAGTTTTCCTTCTAGAGCTTCAACCGTATTTACATGGTCATGATTGGGCGACAAAACCTTAAAGTGCTATGAATGAAACCATTACATTGCATAGTTGGTACGACTGTGGCGCAGTTGGTGAGCAGGTCGGCCGATGATCAAAGGGTTGGAGATTCGATCCCTGCACTGCCACCTGTGTCAGAATTGTTGTGTCCTTGGGCAAGACACTTCACCCAACTTGCCTCGTGTGAATGTCGATAGTTAGCCTGCCATCGGTGTATGAATGTGTGTGTGAATGGTAACGTGGGAAATAAATAAAGGTCAAAAAAAAAAAAAACGGTACTCAACCCTCATGTCAACAAACACATTTCCATGACAACTGAGCACACTCCATGTGCTAAATGTAGACCATGTGTGGATGCAAGCATCAGGAAAAGCTACACCGAGTTGGGATAGTTTTGTCAACAATGAACTTTAATGCTGAAGTTGATATTAATTGCTGTTGCTGTTCAAGTAGTATTGGCTTTGCATACAACAGGAATATTGTTTCCATCAGGAACAGTAAACTAACAATACTGTTTATTAATTTTAAATCGTTAAGTCAAACTCTAATGTAAAAGTTGTAGGGCTAAAACTTTTCTCTTATCCCACTCTTCTATCTGTAAGACGCTGACACTGGCACTGTTAAGGAACGTGCGTGAGACATATGTATCATACTTGTCTGAATCGTCCTTGACGTCAAATATGTGACACATGGTTGAACATGTGCAGATTTCACCCACAAACCAGGTCTGCCATCAGGTTGGGCATATTGTGTTATATTTTCCTCGTGGGATGGATCTCTTCTCACGTGTTGTACATGTGAATGCATGCTGTATAACCACCTGCAGCATCCAGTAAAAGTGTGGCTGTGCCATAGAATCATGCATATTCATTTACTCATGCCACACATTAAATATAAGAATGTTTACTTCACACCTTAAAGGCCAGGATGACATAAATGATTGTATGATACAAACGTTGGTGCAGATTCTCTTGCATGGAGAAGTGGTAAATATTTGCTTGTTTGGTCAACTGAGGTAATTTCAGTGCAATTTATCCTTAGTTTGTTAAATTATTTTTTTTGTATTTACATTCTGCTCCCCTGCATTGTCACATGTGAATTGTTAAAAAAAGTAAAAGTAATTATAAACTCAAAATAACTCTTGAAAGTATCAAATCCTCCACAGCTGTAGACTTGAAAGGTAGTGTTAATACGTTTTTAATTTCCCTATTTGCAGAGAACAGTAGCTGTTGAGGACAATGTGAACAATGATAACGGTGGAAAGACGTATCCAAAACGTGGATTATAAAACTATAAAAAAATTACAAAGGTGAGGAGATCTGCAGCAAGGACCCCAAGGGTGCGTAACAGAACAAGCGTCAATGACAACAGAAATTACATTGATGACAAATACAGTAAACAAGGAGGTGGGTTGCAAGAGCTTGCAGAGGAAGCGGCACCAATAAGCGGAGCAGCATAAATAAGGCGCCACTTTGAGTGTATGGCCAATGGGGTGCTGGGGGTGGACTGTGGCTGTCAGCTGACGTGCAGAGATGACAGCCGCTTGAGTCCGTACCCTGCCTGAACTAACGCTACGCTCCATTTTTTCACCAAGCATACATAAGTGTGTTGTTTCTAATGTAGAAACAACACACTTATGTATACATAAAAGTGGATTTGACTCAATCATTTCTTTTGGCTTTTCTCCTCGTTATGAAAACGTGTCCATTGTAATCCAAGCTGACAGAATGCACTTTTAACCACCAGTGAGGAAGCTACAAACATAAACAAAACAACAAATACTGTAGTTAAACATTTCGGAAATAGGATACTTCATGTTATTGCCTGAGAGGTATTAAATAAAACCCACTTAGAAACACCACTTTCATGCTTGTGCAATAACAATGTCTATCTTGTACTGGAGACCATTTAGCTTAGCATAGAGACTGGAAGCTATGGGAAACAGGAGGCTGTCTAAGTCAAAAATACACCTTACAAACATGTCATGCATTGTTTGTTTAATCCAAAACGTGTCATTTTTTCATTCAGTTAGTGTGCAGATTAAACAAACAAGTTAACCTGCCTGTTTGTGATTTAAAGCTTCCATGAAGCCTTTAGGTCTTTCAATGCTCAAAAGCAATATTTTGGGCAGAGTATCATTTTAAACTAGTACAGACTACAGAGTATATTATATCTCAATGAATGGCTTTGAAAGCAACATAGATAACTTTCAATCCAAACACAATCCATTCATCCTTCTGAAAGAATGAACCCGTTCACCTCCCATGTATTTCATCTGGTAATGAGGAGCAAGATAAAAGGCTAAATGCTCAACTTCATTTGTTGTTTTGCTAAATTGAGCTTTCTAAATCTGCAGGGTGCATAAGCACAAGCTAGACTGAAGAGCAGGATAATGGGCCATGGAGCATATGGTGTGACGTTTTGTCCCTATCGCCTTGTAATCTCTCATGTGTCTCGTTTTGACTCTGCCCGTCATAAAAAGCAGGTGAGTTATTTTTATTTTCTTTCTTCTTTTTTATCAACAAAAGACCCTAAAATGCTGGACAACAACTGAGTCACCCAACACACACACACACACACACACACACACACACACACACACACACACACACACACACACACACACACACACACACACACACACACACACAGTTGTTGATGAACACGATTGAAGCTGTGAGCACATTGCAACTTTCAGAGAATTGCTTTGGCCAAAAAGAGGAATACATGAGGCAAAAAAAAACAGGCTGGCCTAGTGGGACACTGTTGTCATTATGTGTGTGTGTGTGGGTGTGTTACAAAACTAGATCTGAAATGGCTGTTATACACTAACTAATTTGGACTGTGACATAACATAAAACAAAATGCATCCCTGGCAGTGTTTCCTACTGCACTGAAACTTTGTTGAATATGTTTTTCGTTTTGCAGCAACTCCATATTCTGGTCCTTAAAAAGCGTCCTCTCATATGACATACATTGGCCTTCTTCTCAGGTAATAAAGTCACCTGAAACAATGACCTTTGAATTCAAAGTCTGGTTGGAGCTATGCTTATCGGATGAGGAAATACATCTTACCATATATCTGATTGGAACTGTATAAGCATGGACATATGCTAAAATAGGACCCTGATCTGGAAATCAATCATTTAACATTCATGCTTTTTTCCTCCGGAGATAATATGTTGCTGTCAATTTTCCAATGAAATATGTTTTTAAATGAACCTCAGGTCTAAGGAGATAATTAAAAAACCTTATCAGGCTTTCTGCAGCCATGGAAAGTATTCAGTACCCATGCTTCCTCTCTCTTCAAAGTGGTTCCACTATCGCACATATTACTCTATCATCCCATTTTTCATTCATTCCTAATATAATCCGACAAGTTCAAAATTCACAGAGAAGCTTGTTTATCAGTTCAGTTTCGTGGGAAGATGCTGACTACACTGTAATTTGTCATTTTCTCCTCTGCTCTCCTCTTTGTCTGCCTTCCTTTCTCCATCGTTCTTTCAGTGTCCCTTCAAATCTGCATTTTTTACTGCCCCATTTTCTTGTTGTCCCCAAATGTCTCGGCTGCAGTAAAACCGGAAAATCAGATCAAAGCTCAATGCATTCTCGCTGCCTGGATATAAGCTCCACAGTGTCTCTCTCTGTTTCACACACTAACACACACCCAGACGCTGATAACTAACCATCTGCGAGGCTGCAACCTGCACCCTGACAATGTAGGTTATTGTGCTTTTGGGTGACAGACAGGAATTCCGCCGCACATGCACAGGCACATGCACATGCACATGTCTAATACAGTGGTACATGTGCTTGATGTGTGTGTTTGTTTTCATGCTTAATTACACGTGTATTTATTTGCATACGGGAGCAACCGATAGACAGAGGAAACCGTCGTCCCTTGGGCCTGATGCTCTGAAAACAGTGGCCTAAGCTTGTAAAATGAGTGTATCATTCCATGCACCTCGGAACACAAATAACCTCTATTATTTAGTCAAGACATGCACTAAACCTCCACTCAGTTTCTTATCTCATGTAATTACAAATCAGCATTGGCTTAGTGTTGCGGGGAGCTTCATGTTGACTTTTCAAAGCAGTTCTCTCTTGTCCCCGACCACCTCATTTCAAGGGGGTAAGTTACCTCAAGTCCTCAACTGAACCCCTCAAGTTCTGAATTTAAAATGCCCTTCGGACATGCTTTCAATAGTTTTATATTGAGCTGTATCGCACATAATCTGCGCCCTTTGTTCATTCTGAATTAAAGTTGTGTAATCGTGGGTCAGACTTCAGCCAGGCCAGGAGGATAAATGTCCAATGTAAGACATGGAAACATTTACAAAATGGAGATTTTATGTGTTTTTTTTAGGATTTAGTTACAAGTAACTGACGTGTTCTTCATTATTGGATTTCATTCAAGCCTCTGGCTCATTGTATTCCAGTGATTTGGTAACTCAAGATGTGGCCTGTTTCTGATGCTCTGCTCTGATCCAACACAACCCTTGACCTTCACATCAATCGGATGTCGGAAACACACCACCTGTTTGGAAAATGGCAATGAGTAGTGGAGTATTATGGCCATTGTATAACAAGTGCATTGTTATTATTTTGATAAATCTGTGTCGGTACGGTAGATTTAACCTCCATAGCCACAGGGTGCATTTGTAGGTCCCAGCATTTCATGATATTGATCGAGCCAATTCTCATCCTGCCAATACTGACTCGTTAAAACAATGTTGTGCAATAGAGTGCCCATAACCCAGAGGTCAAATGTTTTAGAAACATTATTCTCCACAATAAAAATGGGTTAGTAGTGAACTGCACAATACGCTCTATTGTTACCGTTGTTCTGATGTTCTTCCCGTTACAAATCCGTCAAACATTCACTAATTTTTCTCTTTAGTTTCTCAGGGCTCTCAATGCTTAACCAGCTGTGCAGTTAAGCCTAATGACTGCTCACTTTTTGACACACACACACACACACACACACACACACACACGCACACACACACACACGCACACATACACACGCACACACACACACACACACACACACACACACACACACACACACACATTGGTGTAATTCTCTTTTTTTCCTCCAAATCATAACTCATGAATCAAGTCACTCACCAAAGCACCCATTTTATTGCCTGCAATTGTTAGTTATAATGTAGTTCTCCGTTATCTGTCATTTTCTGTGGATAAAAAAAGTGTACAACTGCTGAGGCCGTCTTTCTCTTCTGGGACCCCTGTGTGCTTTTTCTGTGAAAGTATGAGACAAAAACAGATATTTTTTCTACCTGAAAACATGGCATGTTATGTCAAAGGTTGTAATGATTGCACCATCATCCAGTGTTAGTCTAGTGAAACTGGCAACAAGCTCTTGCAAAAACAAAAACAAAAGTTGTGTGGTGTTTTAGTTGATACCAAGGTTCTCCTCTTCAACAAAGCTTCAATTCTGTGAGGTGAGAAAAGTACACTGTCATTCTTTTTATCCTAATCCTGGTTTGTTGGAGGTGCATTAGTTCAACAAGCTATCTCTTCTTTAAACAGCTACCCTAAAACACCTGCCTAAAGCATAGACTCTTGAAATGCATTACAAAAAGGCAAATGGCCTCTAAGAACAACATGGTACTGTATGTACAGAATTGATCTGTTCTCTTAGAAAATAAAAATAACTACCGTAACTGTTTAACCCTGCTTAGCCAGTAGGCATTGTATTGTCCACATTAATGTACAGAAAGCCATCAACTTAACAAAGCCTTTTTTAATCAGGTACGTTACATAAATCACGGTCAGCGTGCAAAATGATGGAATCACATTTTATTGTGCGGCCAATTCAAATGGAATTGCACATCTGGTTCCTGTGACAGTCTTCGACTTGGACTAAAAGCCTGATGATGTGCATCATTACACTCAGAAAAACCTGGTGATGAATATTTGAGTTATTCCAGAAATTAGATTTCAGATTACAGAAGGAAATGATCTGCTTTAAGGGAAGTAGTGTACGTTGAAACAATATTTATCTTTTTATATGCGCTGTGTGTTAACATTTTTAAATTGGAGTGCCAGTTTCCCATTTATTAGGTATACCACAAATACACAGTTGAATTCAGTCCAATTTAGGCATCCCTGCTTTAAATCACACAGTATGTTTGTGAGGCATGTGATAGTGTTATTGGTGCTACGTCAAGGTGGGGTCTGATAAATTCCTTAATATTTGAGCCAGTGAAGCTTTGCGGTACTGGGCATGGCAATGCAGGTCTATTCGTTGGTGGGTCCCACACTGTGGTCAAGACATACAGAAATACAATTAAATATGTTCATGGTTCCCAGACAATACATCATAGTGAGTTTTGGGGATCTCTTCCTCTAGCATCACTATGAGGTTGACATTTTTGGGTTGTAGTGAAATTTCTTGACAGCTTTTGATTGGATTGCCATGTTATTTGCTAAACAGATGGCCAATGTTATCATGATAACAAGCTCAACGCAGATGTTGACCACTACATGGTAAGTAAGTAATTAAGAAATCACCCTAACCCTAAGTAAGGGACTAAAGTTTTATGTATAAAACACGTTTCAAAACCTAGCTTAAAAAGTGCTTAACAAGACCAGAGGAGTACAATACATAAAAACAGAAACAAAAAAACATTGGGTAAAAAGATAGGTCTTAACCTGTATTTTAATGGTAAACAGACATTATACCTGCTTAACATTAGAAAATTAAATAGATTAAATTAAATTAAAATTAAAGTTTGTATTGTCATTACATTAGAATGAATCCAATCCAAGACTGCCCTTGATTTATTTTGGCTTAACACACATGTTTATTTGGGGGTTATACCATTCTAGTTTACAGGCTATAAATAAGCCTCCGCCCTCCACGGAACAGCTTTACATAACAAATCCAAAAATACCAGAAAGGATTAAATGGTAAAAGTGATGGATATACAAATACATTAAGAAGACTTGACCAAGAGAGAGAGAGAGAGAGAGAGAGAGAGAGAGAGAGAGAGAAAGAGAGAGAGAGAGAGAGAGAGAGAGATGAGATAAAATGTGGAGATTATATATATCAAGGACAATAAGTCAGTGGGGCAGGGCAAAAGGCCGAAGGATAATGGATAGACAAAGAAAGAAAAAAAAGTTATTATCTGGGAACATCTGGTGAAGCCTTACACTGACAAACGTGTACAGTGCACACACAACAACATGCTTGCAGTTTCTATCTTCCCAAAGGGAATACATAATTTGTATTAGTTACCATAACAACATAGAGAAATATCTTGTTTTAGTTGTCCTTTCTTCCACTCGCAGTAGTCAACTGTATATTGTCCACAATGTTTTTGTGTCTCAGCATTGTAACGTTCCTTTTCTCAGTATCCTCAAAGTGTTTGTCTCACTTAAGTCATTGATTTCCTACGTTTCCCAGAAACACTTTCACCAAACATGCCTGGACTTATCCTGCCGTTGTTTCTAAGTATAGGTGTAGACCGCAATGGTGATAGCGGAGGTGATAGTGATTGTAACAGCAAGAGTCCCCTTCGGTGGGAAAACCCAACACACTTTCTGGCTGTGTTGCATAGTGGTCTTCTGAGGCTACTGTCGTTGAACAAGAAGATATTTGGACTTATCTTGCTCCACATAGGATTTATTCCTGTTTGGCAGAATTGAATGTCATGGCAAAAAAGGCAAATGGTAAGTGGCCTTGATCTTTAGTTCTAAGTGGGTTACAACTGATGTTACTGTTTTTGTTTTGTCACATTAAATCTCCATAGTAGTTTGATTGATTCCATTGTTTGACTGCTGTACAGAAGTCCCTCATTCTGGATACAATGGCCTGCACCTTTGTCAGCTGTCACTAAGTTGCACACTGACACTCTAATAAGGCATTGTCAAACACATCACCAAAACACTAATCATATAGTCCTCACAAATGTTTGTAGCCATACACACTAACAGTGTGAGAAGTGTTTACCTCATTATAGCTTGGAAGTGTTACGCTAACTAGCGAGCAGGTCTGTTGATGAGATATTTTGTTGTAATTTTGACCGTAATAGAATACATTAGCCTGGTCCTACCAGACCATCGTACTTCATTTACTTTGTACAGGAGGTCTGGAATCGCTCAATTGAAAAAAGTTAACTCTCTTGAAGGCGGGTGTCTGTTGAAGTTTAAAACTATTGGATCTCCCCAGTGCCACTCTGGCCAACCAATCGCATAACGTTTGGTCGATGTCATGTGCCGGCTTCTGCAACTGAAACTGGCGCACGTCATTGTTCTCAGCCACTCTCTCTGTTCGCTGATTGGACAGGTAAAAATCTGTCCGGATAAAACCCGTGAATATACCGCAGACCCAGACTGACTACTGAAGAGAAATGAAAATTGACTGGAAGTAGGTAGGCGGCGGTGCCATGCTAGGAATACACAGCAAACGTGCATGATTTAAAATATAGAATAGGGCCTCAAACCACTATCTTTGGGCCATCAATGTTTATGAAGGTTTCTTTTGCTGATTTTAAGCATATTCTACCATCAATAACAAAAAAAGAGAAAGCTGAATTGTACTTGAAAGGCTGCAGACATTGGGCACAGGATGCAGCACTGATGCCAGTTGTCACTTTTTAATTGGCAACAATATGGTGTGAAAGGATCTGATTAGTACGATCAGTTCCATCCTGTGTAACGTCGCATGCATATCATGTGTAATCATAAGCGATATTCTGTTGTATCTGTGTTCAATGTGTGTGTGTGTGTGTGTGTGTGTGTGTGTGTGTGTGTGTGTGTGCGTGTGTATGCGTGTGTGCGTGCGTGTATGTGTGTGCGTGTGTGTTTGTGTGTTGTGATTGCTGACTCAAAAGCCAATGATTTTCAAGCTGACCAAAGTGATCAGCGAAACTACTATGATCATTAGGCCCGAACAAACTTTCTCCCACTCTCGCTCCCTCTGCTTTGAATTCCCCTTTATTCTTTCTTTCACAACAATCTCACATGCAGTATATCACCCTGGTTTCCTTTTCTTGTCTATATCCTGTTTGGTCCTGTCTGGGCTCTAACAAATGGCAGGTTAAAGAGTTTGTTCAGTAAAGGCCTTGAATGCCTGTTCTTCTCACGTTGATACTCTCACCCACAAACACAATCACACAAACACACACAGACACACACAAAGACACAGACACAGACACAGACACACACTCACACACACACACACACACACACACACTCTCTCACACACACACACACACACACACACACACACACACACACACACACACACACTGAACTAATTGTTCCCCTTAGAACACATACATTATTCTGTACTGGGCTGATCACTGAGCAGAAACAAAAAGAGTTTCGACACACTCGGAGAGCTGTGTGTTACGAGGAAATGAGAATGCGAAGCCAAACTGAGAATGGGTGATTGATGGAACATTGAAACGATGAGAATAGACGATGAATTGAGCCTTTGATCTACTTTGACCTAGAGTCGTGAGCTGTGCCACACTGGTTCTTGTAGTGTCAGACTCACAGCACATAAATGTAGTACAACTCTTTATTCTTAACCAAACGGGGGCTAAAAAACTTTTGAGCATGGTGGAAAATAAGCTTATGTGCTTTATTATTAAGAGTTAGATAGCAAGATTGTTACCAATGTCATGACTGTAACACAAAACATGAAGCAACCGCCAGCTGCTAGATTACAGTTTTTTACGATTGCTAAACCACAGTGGGCACAACTGGAGCGACATGTGCAAAACTCTAACAACACTATGCACAGCAGCGGTCCATTCGGACCAAACTGTATCTCGTTTTTCATTGCTTAAAGAGGACCTATGATGCTTTTTGACTTTTATGACCTATAAACATTGTTATGATGATTCATAGTCATGCTTAACCATACTAAATTATCAAATAATGACTTACATGCATTTCGACATATTCCCTGCTGACCGTCTGGGGTGTCTGTGCAGAGCACTAAACACTATTCTAGCCAGTCGAGAAGTCACGTGTTCAAAGCGGTCTACCCTTTCATAATTTGTGACGTTGCATAAAACTTTGTGACGTCTCCACGCGGATGTTCCCATGTATGGTAATGCTGCACTTCCCTGTTCGCGTCTGCCTCGCGTCTGCCTCGCGCCCTTATAGGTCCATGCTCGCGCTTCCCGCCACTGAAAGTGTTCCGGAAGGAAGGTAACCAATCACAACGGAGTGGGGTTTGCAGGAGGGGGGGAGGGGAGCGGAGATGGCCGAAGCACAGGCGGAGGGAGCCGAAGCACACACACTCAAGTGTTGACAGGATGTGCTGGATCGCCAAAATAAGAGAAAGAGCTTCCCGAAAATCTACATAGTTTTTTGTGATGTGATTCGTGTCAGGTTGCTCTATAGCAGTGTAAAACAAGAAATTAAGACCAGAAAAGTAGCATAATAGGTCCTCTTTAAACACAATTTTCAAAACTTAACACACTTATCTCATGGCTTAACCACAGCCTGCACAACATTGTGGATTTCTAGCACTTTGTTCAAATGCTAACACACTGCTGTCACAACTGTAGACCACACATTCAAAACAGAATGGATAAGTGCATTTCAAACACTGCTGATTGCAATTTCAACTGAAACACTAAGAAGGTGTCTTGTTTTAGACTTGTTAGTGAACATACTGTATATACAGTATAGGGAAAGCTCAAAAATAGGAAGACAGGTTGTTGGAGGGAGAAGAGAAGCAGTGAGACTGGATGTGTGGAGGAAGACCTAGAAGACATTGAGCTGTAATGTCTGATGAAATACAGTAAGGGCAACACTGATAGACCCTGTTGTGTATCATGGTATCTCATTGAGAGAGGCAGGGTTGAGGGTGCAATGCAATCTGCAAAGATCTAAAGTTGCATCTGTAATACGAATTTTCAAGCAAACAAAAATTTAAGAGTTGCACCCTTGCAGTAAATGACAACATTACAGGAATTGATTTCTGTATTACAATACAGATAAATGCTACATTCTGAAATGTTATTGATAAAATATAAAAGAAAAATATGTATCTATTGAAGCAAACTTCTGATCGTCATTTATTTTTGTTTACCTAAACATAACTGGTATGTTATAAAATAAACAATTTCATGTTAACTAATTTCACTCTTTCTTCAAAGAAAATATGACTTTATTTGTGTGAAGTAACTCAAATTATTCAAAACTGTAAAAATTAAAAGTTTGTAATTTGTGTATTGTGTATTTGGGTTTGATGCTAGTGTTTATACTCTGAGTGTGTTCTGAGTGACAGTGTGTGTTATCTCAAAGAAGCTGGTTCATAGTGTTTGCAGCACTGAGCCTGTTTTGCAGGTGAAGTGAACTGTTGGTAACTTTTGGTAGTGCATACTGTAGTTAGAGTTTTGCACATTGAGCTACAGTTGTGCCCAATGTGGGTTAGCAATCGAAAAAAACTGTAAGATTGGTAACACCATGTTTGAGCTTTAGATATGACGGATGATTCTGTTACTTTTGGACAAAAAAAAGCATGCTATCTGGTTCCTCCATTACCAGTCTCTATGCCAGAGCCGGCCCGAGGCATAAGCGAACTAAGCGGTCACTTAGGGCCCCCGACTGCCATGGGGCCCCCCTCCAAATTTTTATTAAATGTTTTTGTTTTGTTTGTGTGTTTGATATTAACATCATATTATGCAAATGTAAGTTATCATACAAAAAAAGGAATAAAATGTTTTGGTCTAGATAATTACAGTTTTTTACGATTGCTAAACCACAGTGGACACAACTGGAACGACAAGTGCAAAACTCTAACAACAGTATGCACAGCAGCGGTTCATGTGGACCAAACTCTAGCTAATTTTTCATTGATTAAACACAATTTTCAAAACTCTACACACTTATCTCATGGCTTAACCACAACCTGCACAACACTGTGGATTTCCAGCACTTTTTTTCAAATGCTAACACACTACTGCCACAACTGTAAACCACACATTCAAAACAGAATGAATGCCTTTCAAACACTGCGGATTGTAATTTCAACTGAAACACTAAGAAGGTGTCTTGTTTTAGACTTGTTAGTGAACATATACAGTATAAAGGGAAAGCTCAAAAATATATTTTTTTGTTGTAAATGGACCAATGAAGACAAGTTGTTGGAGGTAGAAGAGTGGCAGTGAGAGTGTGTATGTGTGGAGGAAGACAGAGCTGTAATGTCTGATGAAATGCAGTAAGGGCTACACTGATAGACCCTGTTGTGAATCATGGTCTCTCATTGAGAGAGGCAGGGTTGAGAGTGCAACCCAATCTGCAAAAATCTAAAGTTGCATCTGTAATACGAATTTTCCAGCAAACTAACAGCTTAGAGTTGCATCCTTACAGTAAATGACAACATTACAGGAATTGATTTCTGTATTACAATTATAGAATATTTACACAGATAAATACTACATTTGGAAATGTTTTCAATAAAATATACAAAATGTGTATCTATTGTAGCAAACTTCTGATTTTCATTTATTTTTGTTTTCCTAAAAAACTGGTATGTTATAAAATAAACAATTTCATGTGAAAGAATTCCACCCTTTCATCAAAGAAAATATTACGTAATTTGTGTGAAATAACTCAAATTATTCAAACTGTAAAGATTAAAAGTTTGTAATTTATGTATTGGGGTTTGATGCTAGTGTTTGTACTCTGAGCATATTCTGAGTGACAGTGTGTGTTATCTCAGTGAGGACAATTCATAGTGTTTGCTGCACTGAGCCTATTTTGCAGGTGAAGTGAACTGTTCAGCTCCAGTGACTTTTGGTAGTGCATAGTGTAGTTAGAGTTTTGCACATTGAGCTACAGTTGTGCCCACTGTGGGTTAGCAATCGAAAAAAACTGTAATAGCCTAAAAATGTAATCAGTTCATCTGGGAGGTAATCCGAAATTATCTGATCATGTCACGTTCACAATCATGCACAGTGTGTATTGTGTTCATTTAAAAACAATTGGAAATGGGGCTGACCTCAGTTGCCCATGCACTGTGTATAGTATATATCATATTTCAGCCTCGTCTTTGGAAAAAAAGATACAGTAGCTGGACAACAGAGTTCTTCTGCTTCGTTCCTCTCACTGCATTTAAATGCATTCATTATATTACAGAGAAATATGTCATGTAAAAGGAAAAGAGTTCCAAGCCCAACCCAGAGGACCCTCCATAATATTTTATTTTATATTAATGTTTTTATGGAAAATCCATGTGTCCTTCCATGTGTCTAATTCATCTGACCCAGTGTCTCCAAATTATTTGTTCACACAAAATTTCTCAGATTTAGCCTCTTAATTTTCCTCTCAAAGTGCACCAGATTCATGCATTTCACTTTAAAATGGTTAAAAAAATCTCCCGGGGGGCATAATGCCCCGGACCACCCTAGGAGGGTCTGAATCTCGGCTGTTTAATATTTTCGCACAGCTGCACAGCGGAGGCACTAGCAGGAAAAAACTGGGTGTGTGAATGTTATTTAACAGAGATCTATAGTTTCAGCAGCGCTAACATTGGAGAGGGGCCCTCTAATCATATTTAGCTTAGGGCCTCATGAAGGCTTGGGCCGGCTCTGCTCTATGCAATGCTAAACTGCGGCTGCTGCTGTAACTTTATATTTGGCTTACAGACCCAAAAGTGGTATCAATCCTCCAATCTAACTCTTAGCATGTAAGTCAATTAGCATTTTTGGATGAAAGGATTTTGATTATCAGAAAAACAAAACATTTATTCTATTATATATAACTATTAAGCTACGTTCATTGTGATGGTTACGAGAAAAGTATTTTCTTTGCTGCAAAAACACTGTGGCCTTGGGTATGATGGCATAAAGATAGAGTCAAATAAAATAAATCGTCACCTCCCAGAAAGACTCTCAACAGCTACTACTTCACAGATTTACTGCACTTGCCTGTTTACTCAGTTCAGCCTGCTTGTCTCCTGAAACCATATTAAACCTCCAATAGCAAAGTCTAGGCCTACAAGAAGCTACAAGCTACAATGCGCAGGTATAGAGTGGTAATACTAAACAGGTATCACAGGCTGTAGCGCTAAGCAGATGGGGTTTCAGGTTTCAATGCCTGGAATAACACTGACCGCACTGTGGCATCAAACATGAGCGGACACAGCAGCACGTCGATGGTTGAGTCAGAGGCAGGTGGTTAGATAAACAGGAGTAGTGTTTCTAGATGATGTAAATAGTGTAGTATCAGTGACCCGCCTTACCAGCTGGCATGATGTCATTAATTTGTGATAAGACAAAAATCAACCGCGATCCTAGACTATTATTTTCTCTCTTTTTTTTTGCTTTTTAATCTTTCAATCTTTGTTTCTTTGTCTTTGTTCCTACCTTTCATTCTTCTGACTGTATATCAATAATATTTACAAAGACAGTTCTGTTCAATTTCTGACTTCACATTTTTGACATGAATTTAAACTATTTTTTTTAGGCAATATCAACGTCTATTACAGTTTTTTTCGATCGCTAACCCATAGTGGGCACAACTGTAGCTCAATGTGCAAAACTCTAACAACAGTCGGCACTACCAACAGTCACTGGAGCTGAACAGTTTACTTCACCTGCAAAACAGGTTCAGTGCAGCAAACACCAGCCTCATTGAGATAACACACACTGCCACTCAGAAACATGCTCAGAGTACAAACACTAGCATCAAACCCCAATACACAAATTACAAACTTTTAATCTTTACAGTTTGAATAATTTGAGTTATTTCACACAAATTACGTAATATTTTCTTTGATGAAAGGGTGAATTTTTTAATTTACCAGTTTTTATAACATACCAGTTTTTTTAGGAAAACAAAAAGAAATGAAAATCAGAAGTTTGCTTCAATAGATACACATTTTGTATATTTTATTGAAAACATTTCCAAGTATTAGTATTTATCTGTGTAAATATTCTATAAGTGTAATACACCAATTCCTATAATGTTGTCATTTACTGTAAGGATGCAACTCTAAGCTGTTTGTTTGCTGGAAAATTCGTATTACAGATGCAACTTTTTTGCAGATTGGGTTGCACTCTCAACCCTGCCTCTCTCAATGAGAGACCATGATTCACAACAGGGTTTTCAGTGTAGCCCTTACTGTATTTCATCAGACATTACAGCTCTATGTCTTCTAGGTCTTCCTCCACACATCCACACTCTCACTGCCACTCTTCTACCTCCAACAACCTGTCTTACTTTGTCCATTTCCAAAAATATATATATTTTTGCGCTTTCCCTTTATACTGTATGTTCACTAACAAGTCTAAAACAAGACATCTTATAGAGTTTCAGTTGAAATTGCAATCCGCAGTGTTTGAAATGCACTAGGCATCCATTCTGTTTTGAATGTGTGGTTTACAGTTGTGGCAGCAGTGTGTTAGCATTTGAAAAAAGTGCTGGAAATCCACAGTGTTGTGCAGGTTGTGGTTAAGCCATGAGATAGGTGTGTAGAGTTTTGAAAATTGTGTTTAGCAATGAAAAACGAGCTACAGTTTGGTCTGAATGAACCGATGCTCTGCATACTGTTGTTAGAGTTTTGCACATGTCGCTCCAGTTGTGCCCACTGTGGTTTAGCAATCGTAAAAAACTGTAAATGTGAAAATATTGGCTTTAGTTTTTTACCCCGTTTTCATAATTTCTTTCCGGTATTTTTCTAGCTTTCAACTCTCCGTCTCACATTTTCACATCACTGCATGTGTGGGAGGTTTTTCTATAAAATCCCCAAATCCACAAGCCCCCTCTCCTGAGACATACATACTGGCATGCCCCTCATGCGTGCACACATAAACTCACATGCTTATATACACATAACAGATACCTTCTACACAGTGGAGGACAAAGCAATAACTACGCACATGCATGCACACACAGGGACAATGGTGATCTGATGAAGGGACAATAGTGTTTGTGTAAGCCTTGTGAGTTTTTCTGTGCCTGTCTCTGTTGGGGTTTAATGGATTCCACTTCTGCCAGACACACAGAAAGAAAGGGAGGCTTCAGAGCTGGGTTTACAATTAACACTCTCTGCTCCGCCAAAACAAGCCAACTTACAAAGTCCGTTCTTGTAAAGCAGAGGTGGACTTTGCACATACACCTGTAAGATAAAATGTTTTATTGAGTTATGATAACAGGTACAATTACACAGGCTCTCCCTCTTTTGTTTTATATCTTTTTTTCTCTTGGACTTTCTTATCTGTTCTGGAACAAGGTGAACACACTCTCACACACACACACACACACACACACACACACACACACACACACACACACACACACACACAGCTCAGTAATGGTTCTCATTAAAAGAGCTCGCCATGACCTAACGCACGTACTCTTACACGTGTGACACAGCACAGCAACAATACCTACATCATTTTAGTATGACCATGCAGCGAGTTGTTATTGACTGTACGTGCTTCCTTTCACTAATCAACAAGTCCTGCATTAGTCCTATTTATAAGCATATTTACGCATCTTCGTGTTTGTGTTGTGTTTGGTGGCCATGTATACAATGTTAAGAAATCATCAGGTCTACATCCCATAACACTATCCAGCTGTTGTTGCCAAGGTCACCCAGACTGACTGGCCAGTCGAATGCAGGACCTTACTACAATCTGCCGCCCTCCCCTTTCTCCTCTTTTTTCATTCCTAAACCTTTTCTATCCCTTCATCTCTCCGCAGTGCAGGCTTGACGGAAACAAGAAATTGTGGCTTCCTGATAGAGCCGTGAGACCCATCGCTCACTGTCTGCTCTTCGTGATTCTCAGAAATCTGTAAATTAAATTCAGTCCGTCAGAATCCGTCTGATCCCCCTGACCCAGAGACCAGGCGCTCCAATCCAGTGTTGACTGTTCTAACCAGTCCTTAGGTTGACCAGACTCTGGTGGACTGGATCATGCATTGAGGACAGCAATCAGGGATGAATGCATGGACAAACTGCCCTTAATACTATTCGCCCTCTGACCATCTTTCTGATTAATTCACACTAACAAATGTGCAGCTGTATGGCGACAGGCCAGGGGCCTTTAAGCTTAAGTTAGTGTCGCTAATGTTGTGCATAAGTAGGACTTAGTCTACTGTTAGCTGTCTGAAACTATATGGTCAGAAAGATGTAGGCCAGGGCAGTCCTTTTGCATGGACAATGCCAAGTTGGAAATCCTGTATGTGAACACACACCCTTGTTTTTTCCATCTAATGTTTCCATTATTGGGTCAGACAGAAAATCTGAGTGACTCTGGTCACGTTTAGACTGCTGTATGTCAACACACAGTAAGTCATTGTCTGCACAAAGGTCAGCACCAATCCTAATAAAACAAGTACACAGCCATAGATCATTGAGAGCCAAACACCTCATGGCTCAACCAAAAAGCACATGCACCCCACCCAAACACTTAGACAGGCATCACCCAGGCCCCAGAGGCCAGTAATGTCCAGTTAGGACTCTAAAACAATGATTTCATTGACTTCAAATATTACATCACACATTTTTAAATGTGATTTTAGTTTATGTTAGCTGTTATTTATGTTGCCTTGCTGTCAATCACTCTGGTTCATGTGACAGAGCAATGTCATGCTGTATTTGTCTTCGCCTAACCTCTATACATAACCCTGCAGGCTATCTTAGTCCTTCATTCATTTAGTCCCCTCGCATCTCTCTCTCAGCCTTTGTCCTTCTTATATTTAGTACTACTGTAGTGTAACATCTTGTCATCTTTTTTCCATTTCTAATATAAAATTGTACTTTTCTAGTGTGTCTCTTAAACCCACTCTACCTCATTAACTCTCACTGAAAGCATCAGACTCGTTCCCCTTCTACCAGCCCTGCAGATCTGCGTGGTGACACTGAGCTGTTTCTGTTACCCTCCAAAATAAATTTGGCTTTATCAGGACAGAGATCAGGTTACCCCCCTTCACCCTCACCCTATCCTTCTCCTCCCTTTTTCTTTCTCCCTCATTTCCATCTCTCCCTTTTTTAAATATCCCCATATCCCTGTATCTTTGGAAACATTTCCTCTCTTACCTATTTCTAACCGTTTTATTTCTTCCTTAAAATTCCCCCTCATGCTCATTTCCTGCACTCTCTGGTTCCCTTGTGGACTGGTGCGCAGTAAAGCAAATGGCATAATTAGAATCACACACTCTTAATTGGCTCTTTCCCAGCTCCATTCATAACAACTCTATTTAAAATCACACCCCTCTCAGGGTGTGTGTGTGTGTGTGTGTGTGTGTGTGTGTCACTGGAGGCAAAAGTGTGAAATTAAGCTCACTAAAATGCAGTTAAAGCACAGTGAACTCTGGACACGCTATGTGTGTGTGTGTGTGTGTGTGTGTGTGTGTGTGTGTGTGTGTGTGTGTACACCCAGTGTATGTCTGTGGGGTGTGCTCATTAGCCCATGTCCTCTAATGAGAGCCACGGGTGGTTTAACACCTCGGCCCTATAGACGGGGCCTGGCTATGCCAGCCTGATTGTAATTATGGTAGTCAGTCTGAACAGACCAGAGTGCATTAGATGCCCTCTGTCTGCCATGTCCTGTTCTGTAATTAGAAATGTCAGAGCTGACCCAAAGTGTATCTTTGGACATTTCGCTGCCCTGCTTTAACAGAGACATACAATACCAACAGCTGGAGAGGGAATTGAACAGGCAACCCTGTTGGCAGCCATTTGTTGTAAGGGAATAATTTCCAGTGCGCTCATGATTGAGTGGAGGCCAGAAAGGAGGTGATGCAAAACTTCAGGGATTAGTCCCATGACTGTGTGTGTGCGTGTGTGTGTGTGTGTGTGTGTGTGTGTGTGTGTGTGTGTGTGTGTGTGTGTGTGTGTGTGTGTGTGTGTGTGTGTGTGTGTGTGTGTGTGTGTAAGAGAGAGTAGTGTGAGTGCGAGTGCGGCCCTGAACACAGTGAGCTAACCACAATGCAGGACTGCAATTAAGATGTTTCCCAGAATAGTGAGAGAACAGCAGACAAAACAGTTTACTTCTATACAAACACTAATCACAGTGTGGGTGTGTGTGTGTGTGCTGGACGTGCCAAGCCACAATCCTTATGTCTTTTTAGATATAGAAAATGCACTTCAAATGCCTCTGCAAATTCTGCGGTTGCAAAGGCAGTTTACCGTCGACTTGCTTATCAGCAAACATACACACCTTGCAGAATACGACAGCCTTGAGAGAGCTTGACTTCAGAGCTTTTCGGAGTCGTCAGGGTTCACTGATTTATTTGGCCTTCACATAAGCCACCAAGTTAACTTGTATGACATAAATTAAATGAGTTTGCTACATTTATTTTTCCACTCCCGAAACACACACAGTGCAGAGAGGCAGCCAGCAAGATAAATCAATTTAAAAAAGTTGAATTGAAATCAAAAGTAGTGTTGTTTAGTGGATCACATGAATACTAACTGCACTTGTGGCAGCCAATGTTTCGGAAATCTTCTTAGGTCAAGCAGGGTAAAATTGAACAGTAATATTTCGCATTTAAGGTGCTACGAGGAACTTTGAAATATTTCTGAAACAGTCATAGATTATATGTAGCAGCAAACGATACGCTCAGTACAAAGAATTCTATTGTATATAGTTTTTCTTGGTGCCTTTGTCATGAGTACGCTCACCCAGGAACAACAGCTGGCGTAGTAAAAAGACTACCGCTTTTGTCCAAAGGGGGTGCAAATATTAACACAATTTGAACGTTCCTTGGAGCACCTTTAAGGAATGATCCTTTTTTTCAACACAAAAGGGAGGCAGAATGGAACATTGCAATGAAACAAAACTACAGAGATGTGATCACACAGTCCAAGACCCACCCATAGGAAACACACATACACTCACGTACATACTGTACATAAGTGTGTTTTGAAATATACATATACACGAAACATGCTCACACTTGGAACACACAATCCTCAAGAGAAACCACCTCATGTGGTGTTGAAAAGGGCATAAACTAGCTTTTTGTTTGCAGTAATCATTTTGCAGTAAAATCTTTCCTTGCCTGATTCATACCAATGCACTGACATACTCTTTTATGATTTCATACCAGAACGCACTGTAGAGTGAGCCGAATCTACACATAATGTATATATAAATATACACATACTCACATTCCTGCCATTAGACATAGCTACTGAGATTAACCTACTTAAATTTAGTATCCAGTAATAGGATTAGATCCTTTTATTCCATTGACAGAGAGGAGGGGTCCCACATGCACTGAGACGACCATCAAATCAGTCCCCTGCCACGCTACAGGAATTCATTCTAATAATCAATCAGTCTCCTTCTATACTGTATATCTTCTCCGGTTACAGTTAAACCAAAGACAGATGTGAGACTTTAGAAGTTAAATGCTCTACAGATTCAATGACAAATAATTAGAGTTCAGAGTGATGATGCATTGTGCTTTGAAGCTCAAGGCCCTTAACCATAAGCCTGTTATAACCAGACTAACTGCGTCTCCTCTCCGTACCTTATCTCCCGGCATATACGTAGACACAGTTATGGGATTGCTTTTAATCGTATAAGAGTAACAATGGAGACTTTGAGTAGCTAAGTAATCCTGTCCGGTATAATGTCTTCAGGCCAATCTTTGTACATCCCCCTGACCTGCCCTTTAAATGTATCACATTTGACCTGATGTATGTGCCTGGAGGGCAATACTAGAGTACATGCTGCCACCGTACAGACATTATTCAGAAGACTAGAAAAGGCAGTTTCTAAAAGTTTTTTTTTCTCCTTTAAAACGTCTTTAAATTCTAGGAGCACAAGATAAAGATAAAATGTTACTGTACGCAAGTACATTATCATTAAGTATTTCTTGTCTTAGGTCAGTCTTACACCCAAATCTGGGTCCTCTCAGATTCCATGTGTGAAAACTATGCAAATATTTCGACAGGTTTGGCAGGCTGCCTATTTGCAGACGACAATGATCAACGCCAAATTTGATCGCAGAATCATTTTGCATGCTTGCACCCATCCAATTTTGATTTATTTTTGAGTTCACGTCTTATTGTTCCTGTCAAAATCAAAAAAGGATCAAGAGACGTGTATTCTGCTAAATGTATTACAATTCATGACGCTCCTCTTTTGAGGCTGCACTCCTTGTGCATCATCAGGCTACAGTGACTAAGACGTCTTGGATATGCATGTATTCCCTATGTGACAGTCCTATAAAAGCCCACATCAGAAAAGAACATTTTATTTCAATGAGGAGAGTCCCTGATGAAAAGTCTCCTCCAAAAAGAACCTCCCTTTCCTCGCAAGTGAATGATCTCAAAGACATCCTTCAGATTCCCCACGAGCCTCATTCCTGGTAGGATCAGCATGTGTTTGTGCGTGTGTTTAACTGAATCAGGGTATTTAATTCCATTAGTCCATTCTGGTAGAGGACACACCATCTGTTGTCTGTTAAGAGCTTGGGAGGAGAGACCTCCGCCCCAATTGAACTCTCTTTCACTGCCTGTTTTAACTCTCCCAATAACCTTCAAAAATTTGACCTGACCCTCTGTCAACCCATCACTTGCTGTCATCGGAAAACTGGACACAGAACCTGTCCACACTGAGGTAACTTTGATAATTTACATGCCTGTGGCTCCATAAATCACTAAAGTGAAGCATGCCTATCTGTGTGTGTGTGTGTGTGTGCGTGCGTGCGTGCGTGCGTGTGTGTGTGTGTGTGTGTGTGGACATGACCCTCTGCTGATCAGGTTTGGCAGCACTTTGGCAGAAAATCCCACAGGAACACATGCATGTGTTTCCACCTTCCCGTAGATTAAACATCCAAACTTCCAAGCATGTGTGCGTGTTTGTTTATGTGGGGTCTGGTTTGGCTACTGCACATTTGTGAGGACTGACCAGACAGCACACTGGTCTAACATGGACATCTAGTTTTCAAGGCCATGATTTGCCCATAATTTCTTTGGGGGGGAACGATGTCAGACAAACCCTATGGATTAAAGTGGTGGCCAGATGAAGATGGTTAGCATATAACTGTACTGATCTCTGTTATAATTCTACTCGCCAAATGAATCCCTGAGATCTGAGGCCACTGCAACAAAGCTTGATGATTCCAACAGGGAAAGGATGGATGATCAATTTGAAAACAAATGCCTTTATTCACACACAGACATAAATAAATTAAAAACAAAACACATAAAAACACTAACTAACTAACTAACCAAATAACTAACTAAATAACAAAACTTGGTGTATACTATAACTGATAAGATTGGTGACCAAATTCATAAAGATGAAAGCCATGTTGTTCATTTTAAAAAATAGGCTTCTGCTATGAGACCTACAGTGAATTATTCTACTCTAATACAATGCCAATACAAAGCTGTCACTATGGAAAGACAGGTTTTCTGTGTATATTTCTATGTGTGATTGCTGGACTAGACATTGCTGCCATGCATCCACTTCTTTTTTGTGTGAACAATTGTCTTTAATTGCAAATTCACAGAACAAAGACATTGCAAACAACATTTCCCCCCTTTTCCTCCCTCCCTCCACCCCGTTTTCTCCCTCCCCGCTTGCGGCCCCTGCCTCCCCTCCCTCACTTCATCTTGGTTTAGCCTTACACTAAAAATATAATCAAAGATGTATTTTCTATGTTTTAAGTAAGTCTGTTATAACAGAGGCAGCCTCCTTCCACATTTCCAACAGTGGCCTTAGCTTTGTTTACCCGGGCTGCCATCCACTTCTATCATTTAAAGAGACCCTGGTTCCAACGATTACCATGGTGACCATTTTCTACCAAGAGGTGCACTCCAACACACACACACACACACACACACACACACACACACACACACACACACACACACACACACACACACACACACACACCAATACACAAACACAGAAACACACAAATAAATAAAGATCCTCCTGTTTGACTGGAAAGTGCATCAATTATGGATGGACTGTGCTCCCTAAATTCATTTTCTAGTCTCTCATTAGACAATCTTTTCAAGGATCACATCTGTGCTCCTGTTCCAGAGTGATTCCTCTTTCTTCTCTCATCATTATCAGCATTTGCACAATGAGATATTAGGGATTATTTTTCTTTGTAGGAGTTAAACTACAGAGAGCTGCAACAAAAACTGCAAAGAAAAACCAGCACACCGGAAGAGCATAATAATTCTAGGTGTGAGGTTGAGTGGCTGAGCATGGGTGGTTTTGGCTGTGTTACATTGAAAGTTGCTTTCTGTAATTGCATCTACAGGTCTTTTTCAAGCGGCACACCAGCTTTATGCCACTCTTCTGCTGTACGGGAGAAGCAGTGATAAGGGTTTGGATAAAGACAGTAATTGATTGTGTGTCCAATGTGTTTACATGCAGAAAGGAACAGGGACGGCCCCCTGACAAGTGCAAGACTGAGCGTTCTTGACAATTAAGCTACTGTGTAATTATGCAATTATTTATGCGTGACCATGCCAGTGATAGACAAAGAAAGAACAGAGAGACGGAACAGGAGGCAGAGAGAACAGCGGGACAGGGTCGGATAAATTAAAGAAAAACTCAAAAAACACCACTGAGTGAGATAGATGTATGGCAGAGAAGGATTTAAAGATACAAATGAGTAGTTTGGTGTGAAAGTTGGCTAAAATTGGATGGCAACTTGCTTTTATGGTGTCCTGGTTTAGGATTTATGCTACTCGTAAGCACGCCGTAAACTATTTTTGGAGGGGGGGTCAAGCAATGTGTATGCAGAGAATGCTAATGTATCCATGACACACATGCATGCCCTTTGCCCTTGCACCTGTAACATTGTAACCTTAGCAGACTGTGTGTGTGTTTACGTGTGTGAGTAGCTGTGAGTGTGTATGTACCATAAGACCTAAACTTGATTTGTAGCATGGTTTAACTTCTTGCCTTCTCTAACTTGTTAATCCTTTGGGCCTATCCATAGGACGCATCAGCATGGCATTCATGCTATGAATCCAAGGGTCACTTTAAAAAGACAAAAAGAAACCCCTTTTGATTGATCACTGATATATAAATAAGTGTAACTCTAACGTTTACAATAAGCATGTGGACCTTTGGAAATCTGATCAACTTTAGTGTTGGCTTTGTGAAAGAAGGGCTTAAGAAATCATCATAACAGAGCAATCCGCCTGGGGGAGAGAAACAAACAATCACTGCTTCGCTCAAATGCTTAAATGAACACACGATTGTGCAAAAATGTAGCCTACCCGACTGCCGCACATGTGCATGTGTAAACACACACATACACACATACACCCACTCAGCCACTCACACCTCGCCCCCATAGAGTACATGTCAGTCCATCTGGGATCATTAACACCACGTTAATGAATACAGGGCTGGGGCCAGGAGCATGTGAGGAGACGAGAGAGCAAGTAAGAGAGAGAGAGAGAGACAGAGAGAGAGAGAGAGAGAGAGAGAGAGAGAGAGAGAGAGAGAGAGAGAGAGAGAGACAGAGATAGAGATAGAGAGAGAGAAAGAAAGAGAGAGAGAGAGAGAGAGAGAGAAAGATAAAGGAGACAGAAGGTAGGAGGATGGAGGAGGATAATGGATTCTCTAAATGCACTGCCTGGAGTACTTGTGGAAGGGAGGGGGTGCAATGATTAGAAAAGATTGGAAGTGGGGGGCAGGAGGGGGGAGTCAGCGAGAGGAACTAAAATGGAGGAATTAAGAATTGAAATGGAGCAATAGAGCATTTAAAAAAGTGTCAAATTAAGGAATGAAGGGGGGATGCTATCATCTCGTTCAAGAACTAAAAGAATAAGGGAGAGAAGTTCCAAGTAGGTTCTGGCCAGGGGCTGATGATGAGGGCTGGAAATAACTGAACAGATGAAGAGAAGAAAGGAAAGGAAGAAAAGAGAGCAGAGACAACAGATGAGCCCATCGTACAGCCAGGGAGACAGACAAGAGAGATACAGTATAACAAATGATGGCAGACTGAGGCAATGCAGGCTGGCTGGCGTGGTTAAATATTTCACTGGAGCGTGTTTGTGCTTTTGTGTGTGTGTGTGTGCTTTTGTGTGTGTGTGTGTGTGTGTGTGTGTGTGTGTGTGTGTGTGTGTGTGTGTGTGTGTGTGTGTGTGTGTTTGTGTTGACAGAGAGGAGGAGAGAGTGGCTGGGAGAAGTGGGCCTGTTGACTGGGTGAGTTAATGATTCCTGTGGTCTGAATAGTGAGACAGTGTTAGTCCAGTTGAGAGGGGGGGTCTCATTTACCCCCTACTGAAACACACACACACACACACACACGCAACATTGTTTCAGCTTTTTGTATGCGCGTTCTTGGCTTGCTTTTGTTAGCTTATGTTTCGCACATTTTGGAAAGAGCTCGGCCTCCCTGGCTGACATTTTCGCCGAACATGCTCAGGGGCATAAAAAACTGTGACACCACCCCATCACAAGATTTTTTTTTGCATTGATCGCCGCCGTGTTTCCCCCCTGCTGGGACCAAATCTAGACACATGGAGAGCTATTAAGCAGAAGTGTGCCTGCCTGTGTTTAAATTGGGGGGGGGCACCTGTATGCAGATGAATGGGTGTCAGTAGGGGCTGGGAGACATGCCTTTGTGGTGCCATAGAAGGAGCAGCTTGTCGGAGTGTGCCGCTATGAGCCAGAGGGCCAAGGGCTCGCAGGAGGGCCGGGGGATAAAAGGACAGAGGGCAGCAGGGTGACAAGCTGTCCATGTGTAGATGAAACAATGCCAAGTGTTAACAAGCCTAAGCCAGCAGTAATGACAGAGGTTGGGTCAACAAAAGGCAACTATTTGAAATGCAACCTGTGATCAACTAGAGTCAATAAGAAGCATATTGTAGTGATTTAGCCCCTTTCAGCCCCTTTATTCCCCTTTTCATTGTATCGCTATGGTCCCTATATGACCTTTTTCCATTGATAACTAAAGGTTATTTTCTGATAGGAGAGGCCTAAATGGCACACCCACCACAGCAGAGGCTCGAGGGCACGGATAGTGATGACGTGAAATGAAGGATAATTTTTTTTCCTATGCAGTAACAATAGGGACCTCAGCATGGATCAGAGCACTCCTACACGTCTTCAAACTGCCAATAACAAAAAACCTGTACAAGCACATACTTGTGTTTGGGCAGATGTGTGCATTCACTTGAGCAGCTACTGAACAGTTTCTCTACCAAATATCAACGTTTGGACCTTGTTATGTTTCCGCGTGGCTGACGCCCAGTGTTTTCCGAGGTGCCTTGTAACACCCTGCTTTTCAGAGTTTCACTCCACCTCGTTTTGATTTATTCTGTGTGTGTGTGTGTGTGTGTGTGTGTGTTTGTGTGTGTGTGTGTGTGTGTGTGTGTGTGTGTGTGTGTGTGTGTGTGTGTGTGTGTGTGTGTGTGTGTGTGTGTGTGTGTGCGTGTGTGTGTGTGTGCGTACATGCGTGTGTGTGTGTGTGCTTGTGTTGGCAAACCACTGCAAATCTTGAGCCAGAGATCCCTGACCAGCTCTGATCCCTGTCTGAGGCCGGCAGGATGAGCATGGAGAGGAAAAAGTGGAAGACTGTATGAAGCAAGACGTTAACAGTCTGAGGGGACGCTGCTTTTTATTTATTTTTTTTTTTTAAAAGCTTTCTCCTGCGTTTTTACTCAACCCACTCTTATCAAAACATGTATTGTAGCTGGGCTGGGCTGATATTTTTCTTCTTGCTCTTTCACAATCTGTTTTTGTTCTATGTATCTCTTACCTCCCCAGTAAATCTTCTACATTTCCCCCTCCAAATGTAATTGTATTTGCTACGGCTGAGAAAGTAAGAAAGAGAGAAAAAAAGAAAGAAAAAAAAGAGAGACATATTCAGACTTTGCCAGGAACAGGTTGTGCCACACGCTCTCCTGTTTTTTTTTTATTTGACTTAATTAATAATAATTACTTGTACTTCTTATAATAATTGTGGGGTTTCCATAACATGTTGAACAACTAATGGCAGATACTGTGACGCCTGGAGACAAGACCTCTTAGAAGATAAACAAGCCGGTTTCCCTTTGCTGAATGGTTTTGTTCGGCTGTTTTTCCACCCTGACTTTCTTTACTTTTATCCACTTTAAGAACTATTGAGCTTCCCTTCTTCTCAGACACTTTTTCTGCGAGTTCCTTTTTCGAGTCATCAAGTTTTTTCTGCTGTGCTGTCATTCGCTGAAGCCCTGGTATTCCCTGTCCGTGTGTATCTGTGTGAGCCCGTACTGTCTGCTTGTACTTGTGTTTCCATACGTGTTTTTGTGTAGATATAGTATGTGAGGGGATATCCCCAGCCACTTGACTCTTTGGTCACAGTGGCAGAGAGGAGGTGTGTTTGTGGGTGGTTGTCGTGTTACATGTTTGGTTTTGTGTTAAATGCATCATGAGGAGATCCCATGTTAAGTGTGCTGGCAACGAGGGACCCAGACAGTCACTCAAAGTGTTGTATATATTAGCAATTCCTATTGCCGGAACTCTGAAGCCTGTGAATCACTGGCTAGTTGTGCTTTTACTGGATCAGTATTTGCATTTCGGTCATTCCTTAGAGGAAATCAATACATGCGTCTCTAACAGTTTTTAAAGTCGGCAGAGCTTAAAGAAAGAAGTTGTTGGCATTAAATGAATAGACACTTTTGAAATCATCCAGAGGGGTTTTTGCTTTATGGAAAATGTTGTATCATGAAATGGAATTCTAAATTAAGATGTCAGAAATTGTTTTATTAAATTGACCGCTTGTACCCAATAATATTTGTCACACAAAGTTCCCTTCCTCGTAATTTTCCCCACTTTTTGGGGGGCAGACATTGTAGAATGGAAAAGCCCCATCAGCCATGATTAACCTCCCACTGCCTGCAGGATCTACAGGCTGTGTGTGTGTGTGTGTGTGTGTGTGTGTGTGTGTGTGTGTGTGTGTGTGTGTGTGTGTGTGTGTGTGTGTGTGTGTGTGTGTGTGTGTGTGTGTGTGTGTGATCGTCATAGAGCTAAGTTGCAGGACGTGTGGGTGCTTGCCCAGGACAGTCAGACACTCAGCCTGTCTGCACATACTAATACACACTCACACACACACACACACACACACACACACACACACACACACAGCATGCACACCCAATGCCCCCTCCTGGTTCCCTGCAGCTATGGAGCTCTGAACCAGCTAACCTGGACAGGGCTCCATCCCTGCCCGAGGGAAGCCTTCTCCTGCTGGGGCCACAATCCCCCAGACTCCCCATGGTCTGGACTTTATCCACTCCATCTGTGAGCTTGTTTTGTAAGGCTACCTGTCTGGGGACGCAGCTAAGCAGAGACCACAAGATTAGACTGACTGATAACACCATCATAATTCCTTGGTATCTGACAGAGTGTAATCAGTACATTAGCGTGCCTAGACAACAACAGCCTGTAAGACTGTACATACATCCATGAAGAGGGCTCTCAAATGACAGGAACAAAACCCACTGGGACAACCGGAGCCAACATCTGCCCAGAATACAATGCATTTCAAATTATCTCTCTTGGCACCATTAGCGGAGTAACATATTCACAGTTCAGTGTCCTCGTCCACAACAACAAATCAAGAACAATTCAATGTAGCATAGTACAAAAAAAGACAAGTTGCTTAACTGCATTACTGTGTAGTAGCAACCTAACACAATAGAATGAATTGCAAAATGCAGTACGTCACAAAGCGACGCAACACAGACCAACACTTTTGTAACAGAAAACACCTAACAGACAACAACACATAGAACAACAGAAACTAACAAAGTACAGTAGCTGTAAGAATTCTTATTTTTTTCTTTATTTCTTAATTGCATTATCTTTCTTTCAGTGGTGGAATATTCAAAGTACTAACACTAGTACTATACTGTACTTGAGTAATTCCAGTTCACTGAGTACACTGTCTATATCTACTTACTGAGGGTATCATAATACCTTCTACACCATGAATATTATAACGCTATAGTAACCTGTTTTTTGTTTATACATTTTTTTTTATCAATTTAATTTCTCAAACGTTTTTAAGCCGCTAATAATAATATTAATGCCTCAATGTATTATAACTATTCTGAATCATTTGATATACCTTAATACTTTTACTTTGTTTTAACTCATAGCTCACTTGATTCTAATCGTCTAATAAATTAACAAATTGCCCTGTAGACGTGTGTTTTTCAGTTTTTCAGTCTTTTTGTTGTTTATCAATTTCTTATCTCATCCCTTAATATTGCTGTCTGGCTTATATTCGTTTATTACGCTTATTATATTTTATTATGGTCCTATAAGCAGGGTTGTTTTTGTGTTTTTCTATTCGCCTGGTCTAAAGTGCGTGGAGCTGCTGGGGGGAGCGTCCCAAGTGTTTGCAGGGGGCGGGGCTCTGCCATTGGCTGCGACAGCACGAGGGGTGGAGCCACGGCTACACAAAACATACAAGTTGCGCCTCTGTCATCCAGTCAGGACTTGCGATAGTGTTTAACTGACCACATCACTTTAACAAACCTTGATTACTAACCACGAGCGTAAACTCCACGCTTGGTTTACCGTACGCTTATTTACTCATAAAGATCTTCAATAATAAAAAAAAAACATTTGAATCCTATTGGTGAGCTTCCCGTCGAGAAGAGGAGCTATGGATTTGGTGTATCTGGTGTGTTTAGCGCTGAGCATCGGTGCCTGGTTCGCCTCTGCGGAGAGACACAGCGTCTATTGGAACAGCTCGAACTCAAAGTAAGTGCTGATCTGTGCTTTTGTGCACTTTACATTGTGAGTGAGTGAGTGTGTGTGTGTGTGTGTGTGTGTGTGTGTGTGTGTGTGTGTGTGTGTGTGTGTGTGTGTGTGTGTGTGTGTGTGTGTGTGTGTGTGTGTGTGTGTGTGTGTGTGCGCGCCCGCAGTCCGGGAAGTTGTAGCCTATAATGTGTGAGTAGGCTACTTGTAAAGGGTCAATCACTTCACCGCACTGACTGTGTGACTGTGTATTTACTGACGTCTCCACAGGCGAGTGGAAGTGATTTAATTTCCTACTCTCTGCCTCTCAATTTCACACACTGCTCCCGTATCATTTAATCCCCAGTAAAGCTTGTTTTTATTTTTCATTCATGCGACAATTAAAAGCTTCCTGTGACGTTTAAGGCCAGGCTGGTTTGGTTTACCTTTAACTTTAACCTAAGAGGATTGTGATTAGGGTATTAGACCCAACAGCACCCAGAGCAGAAGCAGAAGAAGAAGACTGTGTGAGCGGATGCCTAGACAGATTCACCACTATATTTAACCGCAACACATACACAGACATACTCCAATAGTAGAAAATAGACCGACGAGTATGAACTTGGCCTGTGACGCTTTCTGTAGGGTCTGCACCTGTGTAGCCCATGTGTACATATGTATACATCTACAGTGTGTGTGTGTGTGTGTGTGTCATGGAAAGTCAAGTCTATTTTGTCGTTTTACAAATAGCCTCAGGAATCAACATGTTAAAAAAAAATTCTCTGGGTGGGGACGATGGTGGTAAAATGTAGCCTATATGTGTGTCAGTCAGAGAGAGAGAGAGGAGGGGGTGCATATTGCTGATTATTCTGATCTGAGGTCAGAAATGTAATGCTATCCTACCACTCAGTGGGATCGATGGAGCTTGACAGACGCGCAATATCGCTACTCGATTTATTGAGCTTTTAGCGTGGGGCGAGTGATCCCGACTTGAGCGGCAGTATTATTTTTTTTTATATGGTGAAACAAAAAGACGGTCCCCCACTTCTCTGCTGCCGAGATGGGTCGATTTAAATCCGCAACAAGGGCAAAACCCATCAAGGCCTTTTAGCTATGTCCTGATTACGTTACCGGCTTTTCAAATTTCCCTTTAATAAGGACAATAGACGGAGGGCTGAAAAAGGAGCCCTGCAACAAGGAAAACAATTGATTCCAATAATTGGATCACGAGTGTAATGGAAATGTCGCTTCGCCATTAGCAGTGCTTGTGTCATAGGTTAGTCCATGTGTGACTCAGCGGCCCGGGTTTGACCCACCTGAGTTTTACACCTGACTGAGTCACCACAGACAGACGATAAGAAAGAAAGAAAGAAAGAAAGAAAGAAAGAAAGAAAGAAAGAAAGAAAGAAAGAAAGAAAGAAAGAAAGAAAGAAAGAAAGAAAGAAAGAAAGAAAGAAAGAAACCAAAGTCTTTTGGACCCATCTGGATAAAGGAGGAAACAGGAGCTCCAAGTTTTAGTTAAAAATAAGAATGGCTGGTAAAAGACTAGATAGAATAGGGTGGTCTAATAAACACAGCCCCATGTCTGCTCTCTCTCATTCAGCCCGGGAATATTTTTGCTGTCAAATGGGAGTTGTATAACCAAAAGCACAACAATAGGCCTAATACTGCTAATCCCTTTTTACTTTATTTTTTTGCTGCACTGCTAAACATAGACAATTGACACACATCACAAACAAGTGGCTATTCCTTCTTTTTTTTCTCCTAAATTTGCATCAGCTGGGGATAATGGCAGCTAAAAGCCTAAATGAAAACATAATCCGCTGACCTCCACAAGGCACTCGTATTATGTTTTTTGCCACTCTATAATCCCCTCATTCCCAGACCCCCCCCCCTCTTTCCTCCCCCATTGTTCTCCCTCTCCCTCATTTCTCTCATCCTACTCTTTTTTCACCCTCATCATCTCTACTGTATTCTGGTTTCCTGTTTGAATAAAGCCCACCTGCCCCAAACCCATACCTTCCACAAGTGATCAATCAGTCACCTGTTCTGAGGATATCATTGATCAGTCAGCTCTGCCAGGACAGACAGCAGTTGGCCGTGGAGAATTGATGATAATTGATACTTGGGCTTATTGTGAGCAGCAGTGATTTGTCTTAGGTGGAGGACAGTGACCAGATGGCAGCAGTCTGCTCATTCATATTAGGCAGTATAGAGATGTGGAGTACACAGGCAGCAGCTTAAGTGTGTGTGTGTGTGTGTGTGCGTGTGCACAATGAGTGTGTTTGTTTTTCACCAACTTGTTGTCAGAGAGATTGAATGATTATGACTTAATCCTTGTACTCTTAGTTAGGGATTGTGATTGAGAGAGAGAGAGAGAGAGAGAGAGAGAGAGAGAGAGAGTGTACAGTTTCCTTCATGACAGGTGGAGAGGCATGTTTTTCTCAATTTGGTCCTGTCTTGTTTTTAAACTACATGTCTCTGCCTGTGTCAATTAAGTGTGTGTGTGTGTGTGTGTGTGTGTGTGTGTGTGTGTGTGTGTACGTGTTCGAGAGAGAGTTTGAACTTGTGCTGCCCCTCACTAGCCTTTAACGGAAAGGGATTTTGTTGTTGTTGTGGACAGAGTGAGTGTACGTGATTGCTAGTGTTTCTCTGTGCGTGTGCCCCAACGTCAGAGTCAATTAGGGAGTGGCCGCACGTTACCGTAAACAGCCTTACCGAGACATGATAAATTTGTGAGTCACACTTACACACACTTAGGGAGGGAAGGGGGGCTTGGATGTTAATATTAGCTACAGCCAGCATTCCACCCCGCTGTTACTATACTCAACCTTGTCAGTTGTGTGTTTGTGTGTGTGTGTCTCCCTCTCTCTCTCTTTCTCTCTCACTGTACCTGTCTGTTCCTCGCCCCATCTTCACTCCTTTCACTCTCCTTAAAAGCTTGGAATCCTCCTGAACTGGCTGCTGGCTTTGAGCCCTCCATCTCTTTATTTTCTCTCCCGGATTCAGCTTTACATGCCATATCTCTCTTTTATCTGCTCGAATGTAGACGTCAGTAGTAGCCTACACTACGGCCCCTGTATGTACCCACTATCCCTGCATTAGTTCATTGCATTCCTCCTCCTGCCCATATACCCTGAGTTTATCCGCCACGCTCTCGGTATCTATGCTAAATATCTTTATCAGGAGTTTTGGTGTAACATGATATTCTGTTTATCTCTGGCTGTGTCTCTGGCTGTGTCTGCCTGTGCTGTTATTGAAGCAGCTGGGCCTGCCTTGACACGCACATGTGGCCCGGAGAGGATGAGTCCGGGGGGTGAAGAGGGGTTGACTTCCCCTCCCCTCCCACCTCCGCCCGACATTTTAACTTGTACATTTCATACATTTTGTCCCCTCGCTCTGCAAGGTCTTTCCACCCGTTGTGTACCACCCTCCCCAACCAGTTCCCCCGTCTGGTTGATGGCCTCTAATCTCAGCAGAATGAGCACGCGCGCACATGCACACACTAACATAGATTACAGGCGGCTTTTAATCTGACCATCTGACCCATAGACACAAAGGCATCGTCCTTCATGGCTTCATTCCATATATACATTTATGCCTCTGTGATCCTGTGATGTAACGCCAGTCTGTTTGGCTATTAATATTCCCTCTTTGTTGTGTACCTGTGTGTGTATCTGGGTTGTTGGGTTATTGTGTAATTGTTATATATACAAATGACTTACTAAACGTTTAGCTTTCACAGTGGATCATTCCCCTCCATGATCTCCCAGATGGGTTGCATTCTGCATCAGAACAATCAATAACAAGCACCACAGGACATCTCCATTTAGCTTGATATGAGTCCTGCACATCTAATATCAGATGGCTCTGTGTTTAGTCCCTGCTGACATAACTGTCCTCTTACCTAACGTACACAAATACCTTCATGCATTATGGCACACTGCAGGCGCTGGGATTTTAAGTCACAACATACAGTACAGTTCATAAACTGCAGTGTAGACTTGATATCAGTGTCTAAGGTCCGCAGACATCCTCCTCCCCCTTCACTGTCCATCCACCTCTTGTTTTTGTCTATGCTCTTCCTCTGGCTTCCTTATCTGTGGACCAGACTTCCTCCCCTCCCTCCACCAGTCCCCCTCTTTCTCACAGACCTTCCTCTGTTATTGGCCCAGTAGATTTCCACCACAGCACTTCTCAGCACTGGTTCCACTAACATTCACGGGGGGGGGGGGGGGGCTAGTGTTATCGTAGTATGTGTGCGTAAGCATGCGTGTGTGTAGATATGTGTACACTGCTCATTCATTGCATTTCAGGCATACCAGGTATCGCTGTTCCCTCATAGCTCACTGTCGCCCTCTAAAGGGCGGAATTAGCAACATACTTTATTTCTGTCAGATGGACTTCTGTTCGAGTATTGGAAGGAAGTTTTGCCAAATATGAAAAGCAAATAATTGAATGAAAATTACTTAGAACTTACTGAACTTGTTCCCTCTCTATCTCTCGGCTAGACAGACAGACACAGGCAGGCACACTGATTAACTCTGTGTGACCCCCCAAACATATTAAAGCAAGCATGATACCATTTGGCCTTCTCCTATTCATCGCAGACAGAATGGGACGCTGCAGAAAGGGAGGTCGGGTGAAAAGATTGCGGGGGCACACAGGGGGGAGGTGTGGGTTGCAGGGTGAGAGAAGGGTGAACAGGAGAAAGGGATTTGTGTTGAGAAATTAGCTTGGATGAAGAACGCTGGTATATTATGTGCACGTTAAGAGACAGGACAGAATAGAGGATGGGGAGGTGGGGGATGGGCTATATGTGCAAGAATAAAGGAGAGGGCAGACAGAGGGAGGAGAGAGTGGACAGTGATGGATGAAGTGAGGGGGAGAAATTTGGAATTGAATAAGTGAGAAACGGCAGTCTTGACATTTTTAAACGCTCTCATCTCTTGGGGGGCCAAAGGGATTCATGAGTGCATGAGCACACAGAGATTTGCAAAAAAAGGGGGAAAGTAGAAGATTGTGGTGCCAAGCAAAGAAAGAATTCCCACTGGGATTCTCATTGCCAGATAATTAGATAAGAATGAAGGTGGATTAGGTTGGAGGCTACAATAGAAAGACCTTTCAATGTATATTAGATTGGCTATATAATGGAGTATCCCGCTAGTGAGCAGCTAAACCCATTAGAGCCACTGACAGCTCCTCAGCCCATGTGAAAGGAGGTGTGAATCTGCCATACCACAGCAAATTAATAGGGTATTAAGTGTACACCTCAAAGTAAAAGTGTGTGAGAGTGCAACTGGAAATTTGATGAGTGTGGCTTGTGAGAACATAATAAACCGCAGCCCCCCCCCCTGCGTGCCCCCGTAGTGACATTCCGCTGTGTGCACACATACTACTGATTACCTGAGGAGCAAATGGTTGGGGGGAAATGCATCTGTTTAGTGTTTCATTGGTGCTGACTTGTTCTGTGAGTGTGTGGTGTGAAGAAGAAATGTCTAAGGTGCTGATTCAGGTGTGTGTGTGTGTGTGTGTGTGTGTGTGTGTGTGTGTGTGTGTGTGTGTGTGTGTGTGTGTGTGTGTGTGTGTGTGTGTGTGTGTGTGTTTGTGTGTGTTGTGTGTGTGGTTTGAGAAGTTGCGACCCTGAACTGTAACCCCCTGACCGGGGCTGCCAGTTTGCAATGCTCCCCAGAGGGACAGTGAAGACAGAGTTCCTGTGTCAGTTGTTTGACCGAAACCAGTGAGACGTCAGGAGACAAATGGAGAGACAGGGTCAGGGTTTGACAAGGGAGAAAAAGGGAAAGGGAAAGAGGGATGGCCTTGATGGGAAAAAAGAAAAGTGTTAGTAGAGCTGTTCAAGGACAATGGACAAAGACTTCAAAGCTAAAGTGAGGAGGCCAAGTGTGGAAGATCTCCTCTGCTGTCATAACTCGTACTTTGATCCTTATTTAAGTATGCCCTTATAACATATAAACACACATACACACAAACTTTTCCCACTGACGCAAAAGCTAGAGTTGCTCCGTAGTGAGGAATGACCTTTTTGCAGCAGAGGGGAATAGAGACCACAGCCACCTTCAACCCTTGCTGTTTACCCACACCTCAACCCATGCGCTCTCAAACACTTGGGGCTTCGGTATAGGCCTTGATAAACAGATGTGCTCAGGAGCCGGAGGCAAGAGACGCCCTGAATAATGGTCTTCAGAGAATCCCCCTCCCGTTTTAAAACAGACACACACACACACACACACACACACAAACCAACACACGGGAAGATGAAGTTGTGTGGAGAGTAGGTCTACAGCAACTCACACACCTGGCTCTCACTCTTGGATACGACATAGCTCTCACGTTTACGCGACTCTCACTCTCCCGAGAACTGTCAGTCAGGGGCGAGAGTAGACTTGGGAAGATACAAGTGTCTCCAGTAGCGGAGAGCTTTGATGAGTGACACATAAAAAGAGGAAGGAAAGGACTGTGGAAAGACACAGGTTATGCATTTAAAAAGTCAGCCAAGAGTTTTCCCAGTTCCTTGACTTGTGGTCGAGTAAAGATAACACAAAAGACCCAGACGAAACTAAATCTGGACAACTCAAATGCCACCGTATAACCACTAAAAAACACACCGGCAGTCATATGAGCACACATATAACGCACATCCAACAACAGCCATGGTAGTGAAATGTCCACAGGGGGTTAGGGACAGGGGTGAAAGGGGCCCTGTAGCCGCCAGGCATTCTGTCTTCGGGGAGGGAAAGGGTATAATTACACCCAATTCATTCCTCCACCCCTCCTTTTTGAGAGAACACGTTGGTCCCAGACCCCTAACAGCTTTTAATTAGCCAGACCAATGAAGGAAAGGAGGAGGGGGGAGGATAAAGGGGGAGTTTTCTATGAATGGAACTAGCAACAGAATCTGTCTGTTTTGTTGGCTTTTGACAAGCCTGTGTTTTGACAAGCAGGTCAGCCAGACCGCTAACAAGCACATAGTGTGGGAAAAAAGGTGTATACCATACAATTTAAAACTATTCTTTACTTCAAAAGGGAGCGTCTAGAGATCTCTGAGTGTCTCCCTTTCCCCAACTCCCTTATTACTGGTCTGACTCAAAAGAACACGATGAGAGTAGAGAGATTATTTAGCCAATTAGGCAGCTACAGGCAGCGTCTCATCTCCTTTCACTAAAACACTATTCCTTTGCATTCGCACACAAACAAAGGCGTGCACACCTACACACGAGAGCACGTACTTACAAAGAACCTTTTCTGAGGGAATGAGCGGTTATTGCAAGTGAAGGGTGGTGATCAGCCTGTTAGCCCTGGATAACAAGTATAGAGCTGTGCTCGTCTAACAAAGCTTGTTTTGACAGGTAGGTTAGCGCTAACTGATACACACACACACACACACACACACACACTCCTGCAGGAACGAGGGGTTAGAGGCCCACGTTTGGAGCCAGTGTGTCTGTGACATGGCCAGGGGGTCCTAACAGGAGCCACAACAACAGTAGGGAGGGGGTTCAGAGCCACCACGTCCTACCCTTTGATGCTGGTGCATGCACACACACACACACACACACACACACACACACACACACACACACACACACACACACACACACACACACACACACACACACACACACACAGGAGCTCTTTTGTCTTTTTCTAGTCACTTTCACCCTGTGACAACAAGCCAAACACAAGCAGTCATTCAGTTTGAGCACAGATTAAAGTTGGAGGATTAGATCCTGTTACCCCCGTAAAATGTGATCGGAGTTATAAATCAAATATCAATCTTTCTTCACCTCCTGGCTTTTGGCTGATCCCACAGCATTACTAATAAGCCAGACAGCCCCACATCACATGTTGCAGCACAGCGCGGCCTCACCCGCATCATGTTTATTTAAAAGGAACGACCTGTTAGTTGGAAGAAACGGAACGCAAAGACACCAGGTTAGAGTTCATAAAAACACCAGGTCTGTTCCTCGACGAGTAGTAGCTACTTGTTAACAACAAGGCACATTTTTCAGCATCTCTCCATACTGCATTTGGACTCCGGGAGGAGGGCAACTGGCCATAGGAAGTGAGCAAAGAGGAGACGGGAAGGCTTAAAAAGAGTCATAAAACTAAATGAAGGGTGAAGATGAAAAGAGGGAAGGAGAGAGCGACAGTCTGCAGACACCCTGTCTCTGTCTTTGATGAAACCAGAGAGGCAAAGATATAGATGGAGACAGCAGATAAGTGTGAGGAGCTTTCAACGCTTTCAGACAAACAGCCTGGTCAAGAAACTTAACAAGTTTAAAAAGACTGAGTGGAAAATAGTCACTGAGTTGTACAGATGGAAAAGTGTACTTAGCTATTATAGAGATATTTTTCTACAGGCGGTTATCGTTTAAGAAGTCTTGTCTTCTTGTAAATAGGTGAGAAGTCAATCTCTGTTCAAGTTGTGTGTAAGTGGGATGGCACTCACACATGCTGGATGAGATTCTAGGCGTGTTTTTTCTTCTCTCAAACACAAAGTGAACAAGTTTAGCCGGATCGGGCTCTTTCTAATTCTGTCACGGTGACGGGTTGGCACATGTACTATGAAACACGTCAACAACACAGACAACCAATTCCACCCCAAGAAACCATAAGTGTGTCTGTATTTGTCGGTTGCTGTGCGTGCCTCGGTGTGATAAGCCCTCATTACTTTTCCTCAACACCTATATTGTTCCAGCCAAGGTGTCAGAGTGTGTGTGTTGTTGAACACGTGCATGGATCTCCTCATTTGCTGCTGTCATTCATGTTGTTGTTGTACACTTTTGCTGAATGAAAAACGTTTTTTTTCACCTTGCTGTGAGGATATTTGTGAGTAACCTCCTCTTCGTTTTCTTTCTGTTTCTCCTTCAGCTTCCGGTCTGATGAATACACGGTGGAAGTGCGTATCAACGACTATCTGGACATCATCTGCCCGCACTACGCCCACGGCGAGGTGTCATCGCACACGGCCGAGCGCTACGTGCTGTACATGGTGGAGAAGGAGGACTACGAGGTGTGCAAGCCTCACTCCTTTGACCAGCTCCGTTGGGAGTGCTCGCGGCCGTTCGCCCCCCACGCTCCCGAGAAGTTCTCTGAGAAATTCCAGCGGTTCACTCCCTTCACCCTGGGCAAGGAGTTCAAACAGGGAGAGAGCTACTATTACATCTGTAAGTATCAATATCCATAACCTTGGCAATTAGAAAAAGGAAAAAAAAATGTAGTTATTCATATCCTGTGATTGTTTTCCTATATTCAACTTTTCCCTGTTTTGGATTGTCCACAGCTAAGCCAATGCATCACCACGGTGAAGACTGCCTAAGGCTGCAAGTGGATGTTGTCGGGCATAAAGGCTCTGTGAAGACACATCAAGAGAAATCCAAAGCAAACGATTTAGGAGAAAGCGTTGATGGAGGAGTTCACAGCCTCCCAGCAGGTGAGGATTATTCTGAAAACAAAATAAAAACATACCAGACGGATGCAAAATAGTCCCAGCACTCCCATGTCTGAGTCAAGCTCAGCTGGGGTGGATGTTTACCCAAAGCCGGAATGGTGGAATCCAAAACTGACCCTTGTCTCTCCCTTTCTCTTTCCTCAGATGACCCTTCTGTGATGGAGCCAAACGTCCAGAGGAGTATCGGCAACACAGGAGCACAGCTGCTCTGCTTTCCACTCTTCTTTACCATGATCCCAGTCTTATTAGCCCTGATGCTACACTGAGGCTAACGGAGACGTCGTAAACAGAGACAATGCTAACTCAATGCTGGTCATTGGGACCATGGACACTCAGAGAGACTAATTTATACATATTTTATTTTTTTATACGAACTCGAACTGTGCCGTCAGTGTATGTATGTGTGTGTGTGCGTGTGTGTGTGTGTGTGTTTGCATGTTTGTTTTGCATGAATGTGGAACGTGGAGCGTTCCAAAGAAGAGCCACCCTGAAGGCATTTTTTATTACTTTTATTATTAGGATGGGAATTCTCATTTTTGACCATTAAAGAGATCCTATTATACTACTTTTCTGGTCTTAATATCTTCTTTTACACTGCTATAGAGCAACCTGACACGAATCACATCACAAAAAACTATGAATATTTTCGGGAAGCTCTTTCTCTTATTTTGGCGATCCAGCACGTCCTGTCAACACTTGAGTGTGTGTGCTTCGGCCATCTCCGCTCCCTCCGCCTGTGCTTCGGCCATCTCCGCTCCCCTCCCCCCCCTCCTGCAAACCCCACTCCGTTGTGATTGGTTACCTTCCTTCCGGAACACTTTCAGTGGCGGGAAGCGCGAGCATGGACCTATAAGGGCGCGAGGCAGACGCGAACAGGGAAGTGACAGCATTACCATACATGGAAACATCCGCGTGGAGACGTCACAAAGTTTTATGCGACGTCACAAATTATGAAAGGGTAGACCGCTTTGAAGACGTGACTTCTCGACTGGCTAGAATAGTGTTTAGTGCTCTGCACAGACACCCCAGACGGTCAGCAGGGAATACGTCGAAATGCATGTAAGTCATTATTTGATAATTTAGTATGGTTAAGCATGACTATAAATCATCATAACAACGTTTATAGGTCATAAAAGTCAAAAAGCATCATAGGTCCTCTTTAAGGACGATGCACACTTTTTCCAGGCATTACGGACAAAACCGCACGCAAGCTGATCAAAATACTAAACAGATTCATATCAAAAGTATGATATTGTCATCATTATCCTGTTTTTCAAAATGTTCCAACCATTGGTACAGACTTACATTGTACTCCTCATCTCCAACTTTTCTCCCTCTACATGTCGAGAAATCATGAATTCTGAGTATATGTTGTGTACTACTGCCAAAGTGGTCTACATTATGTTAGCATTTTTGTCATGTTGTAGCACTCAGCTCACTGTTATATTTGTCTTTAAAAGCACCACTGTCCCATTCACACTTATTCAAAAGCAGATACTTTAGATTGGACAAAAAAATGTCTAATACAAACCATTGGCCCGCAACAGTGAGTGTATTTTTTTTTTCAAGTTACTGAATGAACCCAGTATTAATTTGGATCCTAGAAATATCTATAATTTTGTGTGTTTTTGGTGTTTCATAAGTTCTCGCCAGTCAATTGCATGTTCAGAGCCACTGATCAAGAGGAGAAAACAAATGGATGCATTTTAACAGGGGTTTAAGGAAGCTGATTTTTTTCAGTACTTACGGTTGTTCACTCATTTCTACTGTCTTGACTGTATCATGGTACACTGGCTCATGTGCAGATGTGATCCCACTTGCACTTTGTCAAAACCTCAAACTGAAGGGACTTCCCAGAATGCATTAAAAAAAAATCGTGTTAAACATGCTTGTGTCATTGTAAATGTTTATGTGTACATTTGTATATAGAGAAAAACTATAAGAAAGTGTTTTAGGATCTGAAAAATCTTTAGTGAAAATAAAAACCATGTGATAAAAAAAATCAAATCTGTCTTTTTTTTATTAGCTCTGGTGAACTATATTTGTTGACTGGTGTTTCTTTTTGTTCTTCAAACTCCACTGACGGCATTGAGACATTGATCGATGACACACTATTTGTTGGCAAAGCTATCTCCCTGTCTCCAGCACCTTCCACATGTCCACCCACAGGTCTTTCCCAACCCTTTTTTCTCAGCCCCCTCTCCGTTTTTCATCCCCTGGTCACACACAGTCTGCCCTGGCTCTCAATTCACAGTCTGAAAACCAGACGATGAAGGAGCGCGAGAACAAGACCGTGTAGCAAGAGAGGCCCATAAGCAAACTCACAACTGTGTGTAAAGGTGTCGTTCTGGGCCTCCTCGCTCACACTCGTTCACTCCTCTTTTACCCCCTCCTTTTTCGCCCTTTCTTTTACCAGTGTACATCCTGTTTGGAGGGTGAAAGATGAATATCCATACACACGTTTGCATGTTGGAATGGAGAGGGGCACACTGAACAAACCTTCTGAGCTGACTGAAAACTGTCAAAAGTCACCGTCCCCTGTAAAACCACGCAACATATACATTCAAAACCAGAACATAAAAACCCAGCTGTTTGTTTTTCCAGAGTCACGTCATGGTTTTAAATTCACTGCAGTTGACCTCACAGTCTCAGAAATCTCCTTGCCAATGTGTAGCACCAATGTATCCGTGGTGTTCAGCACTGTGGACATGGAACAGACCAAACATGGCAGTGTTCATGGTAGTGTGTCAAGATGATGTCATACAACAATGTACTAAGAGAGATGAAATGCAGTCAGAATGTAACGGTAAAGAGAAGTATGCAACCTTTTAGAAAGAAAGAGGAGGTCCTGCATTTGAATTTCCATAGGCTACCAAACAAGTATTAAGAATCCACAGTTAGTGTAAACATTTGGGAAATGTAGCATGTACATCTGCAAAGTACAGAGCTAAAGAAAAAATAACTTTAACTGAATACTCCAAGCCTGGACAAAGAGTATTAATTCTCTTAAATATTGCAATATTTTCATAAGTTCAGGTTAATGTGCTATGTTACAATCTGCTAAATATCTTGTGACTACAGCCATTAGATGCAGTAAGAACAGAATAATATTTGCCCTAACCATTAAAAACTGAAACCTGATACAATGTGCAATAATGAAGTATTTTAAACGTCTGGAATTATCAATCATTCATTATAAGATAGCATTTCAAATGTGCTTGAACGGACAAAGGGAACTATATAGCAAGGCAAAAAGAAAAAAACAACAGTATTTTGCACAACATTTAAAGGGACTGCAGGAGCTTTCCTTCAGGCACGCTTGTCACGGGATGAACATGAATTACTATTTGATAACAGAAAGCAAAACTATAGGACTTGAAAATTGCTCAGCATCTTAATCGAAATGACATTAAGAATAACGACATTTAAAGTAAAAAAAAATAATAAATTGAATGTCAAACGGAAAGCTTGAACTAAAAGGAAATAAAGGAGATAGGGAAGAAAACGTTTCCCATGTTGTTAAAGGTCAAGTTAGAGAAGTTTTTGAAGAGAGTAGATGGAGAGAATGGCATAGTGGAAAAAAGCTGCACAGCGGCGAGGCTGCACTGCTAAGCGAATCATCTGCCCCCTGACAGCTTTCTGATGCCTGGCCCAGACAGCTGGACTTAGGTGGGAGGAGTCGACTGAAAGGCCAGAGGAAGTAAAATCAGACTTTTTAGATGAGTGGCATCATCAAATTCACCTGCACTTTGCTAAATGGGAAGGCAGGGTTAGTTTAAGGTTTTCATTCACAACCAATATTAAGCCTCATCTGAGATGCTGTATGTATTATGCATGGAATAACACTCTGTAAAGCACTGAATAGTTCACTGGCCAATAGAAAAATGGATTGTATATTTTTAATATTTTAATTTTTGGCCAGAGTGGCTTTAAACAAAGCGTTTTCAGTTGTTAGCCCATCATCACAGGTTAAATTCAACCAAGTATTTTCTTTTTACACTGTTGAATTTGCTTACTTTGTCTGGGCATCAAGGCATTAAGTAAATAAATGTCATTCTGTTTGACTTTCCTATTTTGTTAAAGGGGCACTGCAGCAATTTAAAATTGCTCTTCCACAATGTAGACCTCAACAAAGAAAAGACTGATGATCAAAAGTGTCTTTCATTGAACTTTCTCTACCTCCAGAATACCCCCTGTTCAAGAATAACCACACCTCAATGTTTCCAATGGATGCTACAGAGTTACAGAGGACATTGAACCACGGCTGCCTAGTACTAAGCATGGAGAGTAAAGTGAACTTCTTGTGTAAAATCAGTGGAGTTCCTCAACCTGTCCCAAGATGGGTTACTTCTGAGATAAACTGAAAGTCAACTTGCAGCTCTATAAACCCCAGCTCAAATTTGCATGATCATCTTTCTCATTCCTTTCAGTTTTCGTGTTGTGATGCTTATTTATTCTGCATGTTCGACCACTGAAATAAAGTTGAACTGATTCCCCGTGCATAAGCTCTCCCAATACAGTGATTTCACACCCCTCCAATCATCACACTGAAGTCAGATCTACTAGAGCTACCAGACCTTCAACGGGATGACGTGACGCGCGACGTGAGCAATCGTTTCATTACCCTATTGGCGCAGTCACCCCTCCTTTTTTCACCGCACAACCAATCAGAGTGCGGAAACGCTGAACACACAGATTGCAAACACGGAAATACATTGAGACAAGAGAGGCATCAGCGTAGTTATCATATCCTATCTTTAAGTTATTGCAATAAAGGAGTCTTTGCACGTAAAGTAGCGTACATAACCGGCGACTTGATTTCACTTCTCCCCTTTCTATGGATTCGTTGCAGCTGCTGTCATGGGCCTGCATCATATTCACTGTCGGGATGTTCTCCACTGGACTGTAAGTTCAGTCATTCTGCATTGCCATTTTTAATTGTGATTACCTTATTTTACTTTGAAAACAGTATGTATATGTGCTGACTCCTCTCCCTGCCTCTCTCTCTCTATCTGTGTGTGTGTGTGTGTGTGTGTGTGTGTGTGTGTGTGTGTGTGTGTGTGTGTGTGTGTGTGTGTGTGTGTGTGTGTGTGTGTTCCCAGGACCGACCTGAAGAAGATGCGAAAATCCAAAAGTGCTGAGAATATCCAGTTCCTCCCTTTCCTCACCACGTGTCTTAAGTGAGTATAAAGTATGTGGTCTGTAATTCTGACAACATACATGTATAGCATTGTGGTCCTCTTCTCTGACCCCGGCACATCTAATGCTCGTCTTGTTTGTTTTGTCTCAGTAACCTGGGCTGGTTGTATTATGGGATCCTGAAACAAGATCACACCATCGTCCTGGTCAATACTATTGGTGCTCTACTCCAGATCTTATACATTGTCGTGTACTTCAACTACACAACACAAAAGGTCAGTGTGGACACTGAGGCTGCAGTGTCCAGCATGATTTGAGTGTGTTGGTGTGCACACCTGTCTCTCAATGTGTGGGTGTGGTGTATAAAGTACCTACATGCTATCCTTGAGTAAAAGTAAAATCTGTGAGGGAAGTTCTGTTAAGGTTGGAGGTCAACTCAGGTGGAAGAATATTTCAGGAGACTTGGATGAATTATGAAGCAATATTTATTACAGGCTTGGCCAAGGAGAACCGGACTGCAACTCTCGTGACTTGCACTTAAATTCTGACAAACTCATGCTTAGAGCTGTGTTTTAACCTTGCGCTATCTCTAACACCTCCCCGGCTCGGGCACCAAGCGTACCAATGTTGTGGGTCAGAGCTGAACACAGTGAACCATAACATTCTGGAGTCTAAGGAGATGAGACTTTATCTATACAACTGACCTAAGTGTCTCCTAACAGGCTCCAAGGCTGACCTAGAGTATGTGAGACAGACACACAAGATAGGCATATATGGCCTATTAATCTTTCCCATTAATATTACAACTAAAGACCCTAAATTCCCTCACAAACATATCTTACAGGAAAAGTACTTAAAGTCCCCTGTAAGATAATCACTTAAGTAAAGTTTTAAAGTAGCTGAGATTAGATCTACTTGAGTATCAAAAGTACATATCAGGTGTTAAAATGGACTTAAGAGTCAGAAGTAAAAGTACAAAGACACAAAAAAACATTCCGTTGCGGACATAGTAGATGCGGCAGCACCAGCTAGCTACATAGACACTTTGCCCCGTGGTCTTGCTGGATACACCCCTACCTGTCTCGACTAGAGCGTCAGTTGTTTGCGCGTGAATACATTCAGTCCAGATACAATATCATGAGACATAAACTATTCCTAAACCATATTTTTACTCTGTACTAGCAGTGTCTTATGTAAATGTAGTGGAGTTGAAGTATGTATTTTTAATGTAATAATAATGTAGTTAAGTAAAGTAAAAGTTCCAATAAATATAAAAAAGCAAGTAAGCTCTACTTAAGTACAGTAACAAAGTACTTGTGCTTAAGTACTTTACACCACTGGTGTGTGTGTGTGTGTGTGTGTGTTTGTGTCTGTGTCTGTGTCTGTGTGTCCGTGTGTGTGTTTCAGAGGCTGGTGATGTCCCAGACCCTTGTAGCGAGTGGCGTGCTGATCTTTGGCTGGTTCTACTTCACCACGTTCCTTCCTGAGGGAGACGCTCGGCTCAATCAGCTGGGCCTCACCTGCAGCTTTGTCACCGTCAGCATGTACCTTTCCCCTCTCACCGACCTGGTAACTGCTCACAACATGCCTTACAGACACAACACACAAGACAGTGTGTGTTTTGAGAGCCAAATAAACATACTCCTCTCACTAGAATGCATTAATAATGCAGACACAAAATGTTTTTGAATTGCAAAGCGATTGACTCTGAAATGCAAATATCTTCTGTTTAACAGGAGCTGCTATGTGCACAATTATGCTTTCTGAGTAGACAGGAAATGAACGGGGGCAACACGTTCATGGATATCACAGCTAAATGCATGATTTGTTGGTCAAAAGTAGCCAATTCAAAAGCTTTTATTCGATCAGTTAATAGTACAACACACATCAAATTGATGTTAATGGCAAGGTATTAGCAAGCAAGATTACGTCTTTTAATGTTAGCGTAATTGTTGTAAGCGATGTAGTGCATTTTGACGATTTAGACATCTTGCTTTTCTTATCAGAATAAGATTGTGAGTTATTTCTAATACCTTAAATATTTCGAGTGAGTTATTGCTCGGCTCTGAGTAACCAATCGCTTAAGACGGGTTGTGGCTGTTATTTAGAAGCAGTAAGTGTGTTGTTAAAGCTGTTTTCTACATGTGTCACGGATCATATAAACATGCCAATACCCACTGAATCAATCTGACTACGCTCAGTACACCTGGAAACAGCACACGTCGTCTTCTCTTCTGACCACATGCCTCTCTGAACTTGTGTACAGATTGCAGGCAGCATCCGTTCAGTTCACTGTCTCAGCATCTCAAGTGCCTCCATGTTAACTCTGCACATTGCACCTATTTACTAACAAAGGAACAAATCCCCTGCTCTATCTCTCCTCTCTTGTGTCTCTTTTGTGTCATCTTATGTGCTCTGTCTGCTAGACTGTTTGTTTCCTTCCCTACATCTGCTCCCCTGCTCTGAATGACCCCCGGGTCAGTTTCCTGCCTTTCTTACCCTCATCTGTGTTTTCCTGTTATTCTCACCCTCTGTCTGTATGCCTCATCCCCTTGGTTACTTTCTGTTTTTCCCCCTTACAGTTACAGTAGGTTGGCATCTTAATCTCAAACCATCAAAGCTATCCACTATCTTTTTTTTGGAGGAGGACTTGGAAGAAGAGGAACCAGCTTTTAGCAAACATTGACATTGTACTGTCTTCATAAAGTTGTGACGGCGTACATATATTTGGCAAACATTTACCTATTTACACATCCAGCAGACAGGGAGCTCCATTAGTATTAATTTCAAGTGGTGTTTCTCATCTCCTGGAGTATGCGAGTTCGATATTCACTCTCTTTTTAATGCCTCTGAGCCGGCAGCCACCGAAGGCATTATGTGTATCGGGGTTTTGTCAAATTTAGCACGAAAGTACACTTGGACGCAGCAACTTATTAGATTTTGGTTTGTTTGTTTTTTGTTGTTGAAAACCGTAAGACTGAACTGAATCAATAGAGTTGTGTGCTGTTAAACCAAAGGAACGAGCTGAAAGATGCAGTCTGTTTGTCACCACAAGCTTTCATGTTAAGCATAATAATTTGTTTACTGATTGCGGCATTTCTCCTCTTTCTCTGTCCCCCCTTTCAGGTTGCGATAGTGCGTAGTGGTGATGTGAAGTGCTTGTCTTTTCCACTGACCGTAGCCACCTTCTTCACTTCCACCTCCTGGGTGCTGTACGGCCTGCAGCTAGACGACTACTACATCACAGTTAGTCATAACACCCGTAAACACACAGCAGCTGTCAACATTCTTCCTTAATCCAGCATGGGCGCTGTCGTAAATTAACGTCTTTCTTTCCTTTTCTGGTTTGTGTTCATTCCAGGTTCCGAACACACCCGGAATCCTCACCAGCCTCGTACGATTTTACCTGTTTCGGAAATTTGCATCCACAGATACTGTGGACTACAAGCCCATGAAGATATGAATACATACTGCATATATGTCTTGTGTATTTTTTTATTTAACTGCACGAGGACAAGTTACATGAAGAGGGACAAATGATCATTGTCATGGTGAAACACCACTGATGAAGTGGAGAGACACTGTCTCGTGTTGACTGTTGACTTTATTTGGGCGGAGGTTCATACGTTACTTACTTAGTGGAAAAATGATGATGTCTTCAGATCAGCTGGTGTTTTTATTTACAGCTTTTTGTTAACTCTGTGACGTGTGACCTATGTGTGTGTCCTCTCCGGGTCCTCCAAGTGCCTTCTGTTGGATCATGTTTATCATTGAAGGTCAATGGTGTCTACTTATCTTTGGACACTATCTGTACCCTCACCTATACCCAAAGATTTTATGGAGTGATAATTTGCTGGCTGCTATTTTTGATACTGCTTTTTGTTGCTCTGGTCCCTGGTATAAATATGTTATATACTGTATATACATCCTGGTGAGGCAATGATGGTTCCATATCTGTTTAGAGTCGGCAGCCTCAGAATATTGAGTCATATCAGTGGCAGTAAATCATAATATAAAGCTATTTCTATAAAAACCTGTTTTTATACAGTATGTGTGTTGGCTTATGTCCAGGATGTAAAGTTGTCTTCTTATATCGTTAATGCAATTTTGTAATTTTTTTATACATGCTCTTCATGTATGAGATTAAATGAAAATGAGGAAAATAATTAAGCACCACAGGGTTTGTTTACAAGAATAAATGATGTTTATTTTTATGGTGGCTGGTTGTCTTGCCTAATAGTGTTTTGCTAGTCTCTCATTAGTAGTTATCTGTAATAAGGACATGTGTTATGCAAATCAAACAGCTGCATGCTGGTGCAGATTCACTCGCTTCTTAATGAATGTAAGATCTTTAAAGGTGCCGTAAAATAAATTCATACCTTAATAACCCATCAAACACTTTGCTTTGCTGATTGCTTGTTAAGTTCCCAACATGGTAGACATGAAATGTATTTTTTTCTTTTAGCTCTGCAAAGGGAAACCATGCACTTGACCCTTTTGAAGTGTGCTGGAGGTTTTGTTTTGGATGCAGTAATGAGCTTACATGCAGGTGTGAGTGTGTGCGTGAGATTGTGAATGGTTGTGCAAAAAGAGACAAAAGCCTGTTTGATGGTGCTGCAGTGTGAATGAGTTTGTTTGTGTGACTTTGTTGATATAGAGAGGGCTGTGGTGGGAAAGGCCACGCCAGAGGTTCTCATCCCATGTGTGTGTGTGTGTTACACTGGCCTCTGTTCCTGGCCTCAAAGAGCATGCGCCTGATAGAGAACACACAGACATAATGGAGTATCATGTAAAAAAGCTAAGCTTAGAGGACTGGAGGTGGGAGATAAATGAGCTACTGTTGAAAGAGGGAACGAGAAAGAAAAAGGGTCACTCCGGAGCAGGGGGGGAATAATGTATGTGAGACTGAGGTAGGAACAATCAAACCTGGGACACAAATACAATGTTGCTTGTTCTATAGTTCTGTGGTGAAAAAATAAACTTAAGTCTACAGCCATGCTAGCAACTAGCCCTCTTTAGGTACAATGGTGAACTGAGCTGTCAGGCAACCAATACTCATAGTGACAATGCTAGCATGCAGGTATAATAATATAATATAGTATAATGTTCACCGTCTAATTTAGCGTGTTAGCATGTTAGCATGCTTACATTTACACAAACATGAATTTAATGAATCCAGAAGGAGGAATGAATCTGAACCAAAAGTAATTAACAGCCGACTATATGCCTTCCCTCGTGTTGATGTTTTAGAGGAACAATTTGAGGATAACTGAAGTCATTAGAGTAGCCTATATAATTTGGGGATCACCATTTTTTCCCTTTTTCATTTGCCAATCCAGTATATAGTATGTTCAGATATTCAGAAGAGAAATAAAAAGGTAACTAAGGGGGGATACTTCGATCTGCTGTTGGCTCTATAAGAGAAGTCAAGGAAGGACAGTAGTCAAGTAAATAATAAATAAAAGTAAAACTTCTATCTATGGGAAATATACAATCATATGAAAAAGTTTGGGAACCCCTCTCAGCCGGCATTATAATTGACTCTGCTTTCACACAAAAAAGATAAAAGTGGTATGTCTTTAATTTACCAGGAACAGCTAAGTACTGGGATGTTTTCCAAACAAAGATTTTTTGAAAAGCAGTATTTGGTTGTATGAAATTAAATATAATGTGAAAAACTGGCTGTGCAAAAATATAGGAACCCTTGTGGTTTTGCTGATTTTAATGTTGTAACGGCATGTAAAAATGAGGACTTTAAACACAAAATTGGTTGGATTATGTTGTTAAGCCTTGAACCTCACATAAAGGTCTGTTTAATCATGAGAAAAGGTATTTTAGGTGCCTAAATGCAAGTTGCACTTCTCTTTGACTCTCTGCAGAAGTGAGACAGAATGGGATCATCAAAACAGCTCCCAAAAGATCTTAAAAACAAAGATTATTCATTGTCATGGTTTAGGGGAAGGCTACAAGAAGCTTTCCCAAAGGTTTCAATTGTCAATTTATACTTTAAGGAACGTTGTCAGGGAATGGAAGGACACAGGCACAGTTGCAGTTAAACCAGGGTCTAGCAGACCAAGAAAAGTACAAGAGCGGCATATGCGGCGGATTGTGAGAATGGTTACACACAACCCACAGATCACCTCCAAAGACCTGCAAGAACATCTGGCTGCAGATTGTGTATCTGTACATGGTTCTACAATTCAGTGCAATTTGCACCAAAACATCTGTATGGCCAGGTGATGAGAAGGAAGCCCTTTCTGCGCCCACGCCACAGATACAGTTGCATGGAGTATGCAAAAGCTCATTTAGACAAGCCAGATTCATATTGGAAGAAAATGCTTTGGACTGATGAGACAAAAATAAAGTTATTTGGTCTTTATAAAAAGCAGATGTTTTGGTGCAAATTGCGCTAAATGGTTGAACGATGTACAGATACACAATCTGCAGCCAGATGTTCTTGCAGGCCTTTGGAGGTGATCTGTGGATTGTGTGCAACCATTCTCACAATCCTCCACCTATGCCGCTCCTGTTTTTTTCTTGGTCTGCCATGCCTTGGTTTAACTGCCACTATGCCTGTGTCCTTCCATTTCCTGACAACGTTCCCTGCAGTCGAAATTGACAATTGAAACCTTTGGGAAAGCTTCTTGTAGCCTTCCCCTAAACCATGACAATGAACAATCTTTGTTTTTCAGATCTTTTGGGAGCTGTTTTGATGATCCCATTCTGTCTCACTTCTGCAGAGAGTCAAAGAGAAGTGCAACTTGCATTTAGGCACCTAAAATACCTTTTCTCATGATTAAACAGACATTTCTATGAGGTTCAAGGCTTAACAACATAATCCAACCAACTTTGTGTTTAAAGTAATAGTTTTACATGCTGTTACAGGCATTAAAATCAACAAAACCACAAGGGTTCCTATATTTTTGCACAGCCAGTTTTTCACATTTTATTTTATTTCATACAACCAAATACTGCTTTTCAAAAAATCTTTGTTTGGAAAACACCCCAGTACTTAGCTGTTCCTGGTAAATTAAAGACATACCGCTTTTATCTTTTTTTTGTGAAAGCAGAGTCAATTATAATGCCGGCTGACAGGGGTTCCCAAACTTTTTCATATGACTGTATGAATGTGGCTTATAATTGAGCTGTTATATGACATAAGTTCATTTTGAAAAGAGTCTTTTTATTTTAATTTTTTTTGTAAAGCGGAGGCGGAAAAGTTTGTAAGAGTGAGTAATATCCTATAAGGTCTGCTGTTTGCGAGAAATATGATTAGGCAAGTATATATTAAACAACCCAGATCCAAAGTTAACGTGGTTTCCTTAGAATTATACTTGAGTCATTTAGTAGGAACATGGAAGGTGTGGGGGAGTTTAGCGGTAAGAAAAATCAGTAAATGATGAGTCTAGGAGAAGAAAGCTTAAGGGAGTGTTGGGTGTTGCCTATTCTTCTCTAGTGAAACGAAGAAAGACACACATCAATATGGTTGTACACACCCCTCATTGGCTTTCTTGTGAGGAGACAAGGGGTGATGTGTGAGGCAGGAAATAAAAACACTGCCCCCCCTTATCCTGGTGTGTAGCCTACATGTCTTCGTTCACCAGCCAAATGGATACATGGGTCCTTGCCCAATGTGTGTGTGTGTGTGTGGGGGGGGGGGGGTGGGGGGGGGGGTAAAATCAGCTGAACAATGGGCACAACTCACAAACAGGATCCCTCTGTTTCCTGTAGAAGAGACTGTCTCCTCTGACAACAACAACACACACACACACATAGCCTGCACCCACACACTGACTCCTGTACTTTTGCACACATGTTTTAAACATAGGCATGATACACACATTATATGTTACAGTATGGTGTCTCTTACACGGACACTCCCACCATCTCTCCAATCCATATGTGCATGTACATGTACATGTTTATTTTTGTCATTATGGGGCGAATCCTGACCATAATTACACACAACAAAGTTTCTGCTCGTTTGGGGTCTGCAGCCAGACAGTGTGCATACTCAGCATATAAACACACACACACACACACACACACACACACACACAGACAAGGCACACTGGGGGGCAGTCAGCAGCTTGTGTACTTTCTACCATCAGTAAAAAGCCCACCTGTCCCAGCTGCTGTTTTGAAGAGAAGAACAGGGGAATGTGCTTCCCTCAGTTTTCCTGTCAGCCCCTCACCCTTCCCAGTGCCTCTCTCAGTCGCCCTCACCTGCTCATCTAATTATTCCCATGGTCAGCTATTGCTCTCATCTCATTTACTTTTTTTTTCATTGTGTGTTTTTAATTTTTCTTATTTTGCCACTCCCCAAATCAATCTCTTTCTCATGCTTTCTAGCCCCCTCTAATTTAATTACCTTTTCCACTTCTCTAAGACACTTGGTGGTCCTGGCAGAAATAGTCACAGACAATTCACCACTGTGTTTGGTACACTCACTCCGATCATCTGCAGTGATAATCACGTCTGTCTCATGAAACTGTCAAGCCATTCTGAGATTTATATAGATTTAGTTAGCAGAGGAGAGAGGAGGCCAAAAACTTTTTATTAGGTGGGATGGAAATCACTCGAAGCTCTACTGACATGCAGCAGCAGATTTGACAGACTGACACAACGCTGCACATTAAAGTCCCCTGATTAACATTCATACTGAAAGCCCTCTGTCACATCTTTTTTATTGGTGAACATATTATATATACATATGCATGCACCTTCCTGTTTGTAGATGCAGTTGGCATCCTCGGTATTTATGAGGAGCAGGGGGCAGCAAGTGGCTTTTCTATTTCCAGTTTTACCAGCTTCTCTCTGCATTTGTTGTGATTTTTATAATCAGCATTTTTCTCCTCAGACCCCTGTGGCTGCACAGCTGAGGGGCTCACTGACACCAGCCCCAGGCCTTAGGCTTATGCTTTAGGCTCCAACATTTAAGTATGTTGGGTTAAACATTTTGGCAAGGTTAAGATAGAACGGTCCACTTAAGGGGTGTGTGAAATTGTTGGGAAATAAAACAGTTAGGAACCTATACATGTTTTAACCCACTGAACTGTTATTTTTACCTATTTTGGTGAGAAGGGGGTAGGCTAGTCTTCATCTTTTTCGAGGGAGACAAATTTACCTCTTCTAAATTATCGAGGTGGATGTAGCCTATTGCCTGTAGCCTCCACAGAAATCTATAGGCCTATGGGAATTACACAAAGAACACACCTTCCTTTTTTTCTGAGCATGCCATTGCAAAAACAAGTGCAAATAAAAGTGACTCTTCAGCTCATTGGCTGTTACCAGTTGGTGCTGAAAGGCCTTTTGCTCTGTAACCTTGCCATGGAAATAGATTTACAGGCAGCCAGCCCCTCCGGTGAGTCCTGAGGTTCGCTGTGTCCTGTCTCAGTTTCCCCCAGCTTGTTCTGCTGCCTCCATCCATCCTTCCTCTTCCTCCACCTCCTCCCTCCCTCCCTCGCTCTGCCTCTCTGCCATGCCGTTCCTTCAGAATGGGAGCGGGGAGTGAAGTGATATGTGGACAGCTAGTCATTAACCTGTCAGAGGGGGACAGCCCATGGACCAAAACACTGTCAGCACAGATGAGCATACACAACTTCGCCCTAGATATAAATCATGTATCAGGTATTCTTCTGTTTTACCAGTGGAAAACATATCTTGAGATTTAATAACTGTGCTTGACACCACTGGACCCAACAACAGCAGCATAACTCTTGCCAAGACAGAAGATTCATTTATTTTCGATTTCTATATAAAGACATCCATCATTGGATTTGGCTGGTTTCAAATGTCAAATAAATATTTGCATTAAACTCATTCTCAACTTTTTATCCTTGGTTATGATCTATAAATCATGTCTCATACACGTGTACAGCACAACTGTGAACACAGCCACACAATGGTTCAAACTGTACAGAATAGTATTAAAAATCAAGGTTGGGCAGACAGTACAGTTAAGGACTTAATGGAGAGTTAATGTTTTTCGTGTCTAAAGTATAAAAAAACACCCACAAAGAAAGACTTCGGGAGCCTGAGGGGCTTTGGTCCTGTCTGAGCATGCTTGCACTCATGGCATCCATCCAGAACACACATGGGGCAGATGTATGCGTGTGTGCATATGTTGATTTGGAAGTTTTTTCTAAAGGGAACCATGTAAAGTGGATTTGGAATTGATTGCTTGGGCGTTGTATGGATATCGGGGCAGGGACACGAACCTCTGCAAGTGGTTCTGCAAGTTTTTTTTGTTTTTGTTTTCGTGGAAAAAGGGTATAAGCCCTAGTTGGAACTTGTACTCTGGGGAGCTGTAATGTTGAAGAATACGGGTGGGGGAGGGGGGTAAGTGTGTGTTCATGACATACACACGTCCACAGTGATGTGCAGAGGTGCTGAGGAAATACAGGAGGAGACACAGCTGTTCAGTTGACACAGGGTCTGTGCTTGCACTAGCAAACATTTCTGCAGCATCCTGCCCCGTATGCACATTTTGAAAGTTTGCTCCTCTCCTCATTGCTTGTGGAACTTATTCTGCATGGCACTCATTTTTTGCTCCAGTCAACTCCAACACATGAAACAAAGCTGTATTGTCTGTTCTAGGACAGTGGTTTCATAACAGGTATTGACTCACAGAAAGGGCAATCTCAGCCAGCGACAGAATATCATATCTCTTCTATCTGATGCATAAAATATTTGAAGAGACAACATAGGTGAAATTACTTTTAAATGACATCTTCTAAACTGCCATTCAGACTGAATTCAGTATAATCCAGAACAATCCAGAATTTCTGGCCTTGCGTGCAAACACAGACAAACACTGGCTTATGTGTTGTGGGGAGGAGCACTGTCAGGTAAACATGTATAAACTAATTTGAGCTGTAACTAGGAGATGATGCAACCACAGTGGGCCCGATGCCCTGTAGAGGTGGTTTCAGGGCTATAGAGGGGAAAAAAACACTCCACTTGCACGTCAGGCACTCAAATGTGGTGATAATGTAGATTTTCGAGTTTTGTTCTTAAGTGTGGCCTTAATGTGATGTACATAATAAAAATTTCTATAGGACACTTGGCACATGCTTTCTGTCCAGGGGCTGCAGAAGGAATTGAGTTTATCTTAATAGTAAGACATGTACATTTTACTAAACGGAGATTTATTTGCATAGTGAAAAAGATATAATGTATGTAGAAAAAAGCAATAATTATTCTTGCTCAAAAGGAACCTAACAGAAGCTGCAGGCTCCTAACTCGCAATGTCTGACCTGTCATCACAGATTTGTGACCAGACAAGTCAGTGCTGACACATGTGCACCTGTTGCTGACTTTTTCTATTCTCTTTTACAGAAGACAGAGAATAATCTACAAAGCACAAACAATGTCGCCCCCTAGAGGTGATTTTTTATTATTACAAAATTCTGCAGCAGACAAGTCATTCTCCAAGAGCTTCAAACACTGGTTTGATTGCAACAGAGCCCTGTTGATGTTCAAAAACACAGTGACAAATGCACGACTGTTCTGGTATTACACAATATTTATGCCTAACTCTGTAACCTTGTGTATTGCTCTCTGTCACTGTCTGGGTGGTATAATAGCCTGTTCAGACAATGCTCTTAACTACAAGTCCAACTGGCTCACCTACTGAACCGCCTGCCCTTCTCGTGCCTTGTCTTGTGTTCGTATAAAACACAGCTGTTTGGCCTTTAGCCAGCTTCTTTCTGTGGCTGTCGTTCTATAATATCAAGTGTCCCAGTAAGGTGTGTGCTGGCTCTGCAGCAAAATAGGTTGATTATATTTAAACCCCGTGGCACGAAAGATCCACTTAGCGTGTTGATGCAGCTCCGGCACACTTGCAGTGATTAAGTGCACACTTGCCCGTACATGCAGGCCGCAACCACACACTCACAGATACATCCATTTTTCCGTGACATTTAAACAAGGAGAGTCTGTTTTCATAATCCCTCCTAGAGCACTGTTTGGCTGTTTACAGTCAATCAAAATGTGACAACTTTATAGAACGCGTCGTTTAAACTGACAGTTGCATTTGACCAAAAACATGTTTGTAATTCTGGCACAATGAAGGGCGACAAAACAACAGGCGATGATTGAAATAAAAGAGTTTTAGAACCAATTGTAAAGACAGTCAGGAATACAAAACAGGGAAAACAGGGAAAAAAATAAGCAAGTTATGATTCATTTTATTCAAAAGAGAATGCGTCCATACAGATTCTTCCTTGATTTCAAGATCACAGCGTTTATTGATAATAAAGCATGGTCCTTATTTTGACACAAAGTGACTCCATGTTGCAGTTATCAGTCATTTATTTTAGTTTACTTATTTTTTGTCATGACACGATAGAAACATTCTGCCCACAAGGCTGCTGTGCTGTTAAACAAGTAGAGGAATCTAATACAAGTAATTCTAGACAGGACACACACATACACACACGCAACAGAAAGCGTGAAGGTCACAGCCAAAGCACGCACACACACATACACACCAGAAAATCATATATTATATCAAAATACAGTTGGAGCCACTCGATTTGAAAATATTACAATATAGACAATCTCTTGTTAACTGGGCTCTTACATTCCCCAAACATTACTGTGAATGAGCTTAGTAGATAGGATAGTCAGCTGCTGTCAATTGCAGTGGAGAAAAAATTTACATATAAAGTCAACAAGAGCTCATAGACCTCTTCTCTTCAACATATTTCAGCTGGTTTACCTTGTGACATCTCATCATCAATATGTGTGTGCAAATCACTCAAACACAACGGTTTAATACTGGACAAGAAGTAGCAGTACTGGACCTTTACTTTACGTCAAAGCGTAAAAACACTGAATTGTCACGTTATTAAGTTATTCATGAAGAGTTTATTCCTCAAAACCCTTTTTACTTTGATTTCTCCTAGAAATCTGAAAACATCGAGGCAACTGTGATGTCCGCCCAGATGAAATGTCACGCATAGTCCTTTTTTTTTAAAATGCACAACAGCGACTGAATAGAATACCATTTGGGATTGTTCACACACCGAGAGCCAGCAGAACCTCCCAAGTCTTAACAGTCAAAAAATATTGACATTCTCTTATTCTGCATTAAATGCATGTTGTTAACACATTTATATAAAAAAAAGTGAAGATTTCAAATATCAACATACAGTACATCTGAGGTGCTCATAAGAGGTGACAGTTAGTTCTCTGCATATATGTAAGTTATGGATCTTAGTTAAACGTGCATGCAACGTTTGTGGTCTAAACAGACAGGTGTAAATACTGACATTTCAAACAGATTTCCTTTTTAACATGTCAACAGAGTTCTGCATAGTCCCTTCAGCCACAGTGTCGATAGGAGCAAATTGCAAAAAATAAATTAGAAAAAAGCAGGTAAAAAGATAGAAAATAAAGTAAGCCAGAGGACAGATTTAAAATTTTCCAGCCAAATGCAAATGATAAAAACCACATCAGATATTGTATATCAGAACAGTTTTTAGCGATGGTCAGTCAAGTATTGAAGTAAAGACGGGATCAAGGCAATTCATTATCAACTCACATAAATAAGTGGTGAATGTAAAACCACCTTTAACTCTTCCAACGCATATGAAAAACTTTGAACAACCGAGTTAACTGCGCCAACTAATTTGCTGCCCGCTACCAATTTACCTGCTGAGATTCGTTGCACGTGATTGGATAGTTACCCTCCGCGGCGGCGTCTCCTCGATGCTCCTATTGGCCACCAGGTCTTGCAGCTGGAGGGCCCCTCCGCCAATGAAGCAGAAGGCTGGACACACTGGAGCCGAACAATCTACCTGTCCCTCCCACAGAATACGCAGCGAGTGGGCATCGTAGAAGGCCACGCGACCCTTGTCACAGTCCAGACACACTCCCAGTCGGGGCGGCAGAGGAGCGGTGTGTGGGTGTGCTATGTTAGCATGGCTGCTGCTGTGGGAGTGAACGCCTCCCTGGCTGTGGCTGTCCCCCTGACTCTGACTGGGAGCGTGCCCTTGAGCAGGAAGCAGGATCTTGCCCATGCCCACTGTGAGGAAGCAGAAGGGAGGAGAGTCCTGTCCGTCCTCTGCCCCGCTGTCATGGCCACTGTCTGGGTCACAGCTGGTGGGAGGCAGAGGGAGGGAGGGGGAAAATGAGGTTGAACAAGCGATAAAACTAAGAAGAGGAGGAAAATGTGTATGTTAAACAAACTGAACTTATAAACTACATATACTAAGACCTGCAGATATGATGTTAAGTACTCCACTTGCAACGCTGAATGACACTAACATTTCTAGTGTACACATGTTCAATTTGTGCAACAGCAATAAAACCGTTCAAAGCTATAGACAAAAGCTATATAAACTATACTAAACATAGTGATATTATCAGGGAGTGTGTCCCACCAAAAAACATGCCCAAAGTGAACTTATTCCCAACCAAAGCTCTGATGGAATTTCTATACATGGATCGCATTCTGTGTTTTTGCTTGTTGGTAGTGTATTCTAGCGGCCCCTTTGGACAAAAGTGGTAATGTTTTTACGACGCCAGCTGATCTAAAGGTATAATCCTGGGTGAGTGTACACAGACTCAGGTATGAAAACAAACTAAATACAAATAGTGTTCTTTGCACTGGTGGTCTTGTTTGCTGTTACATATTATTTATGATCATCAGGGGGAACATGAGACTATTTCAGAATTATTTAAAGAACAGACATCATGTGAAAAAACTTTTTTCATGTCAATTTACATTGGCCTGTGACCTTCAGCACTCACTGGATGTGTTTGCAGCTGAGTGTGAAGTGGCTGGGAAGAGGATCAGCACCTTTTAATTCAAGGCCATGGTTCTCAGCAGGAAACCGATGGACTGCCTACTCCAGGGTGGGGAATGAGTCCTTACCTCAAGTGAAGGAGTTCAAGTACCACGTTTGTCTCGCAACAAATACCAAATGCATGTAAGAGCATGTGCTATTCACTAACCCCACAACAGCAGATCAGATGACTAGATGTAATGGGAGAGTGGGGTCAGAATCATTTTACCATGCATTCCCTCTCTGCTAAGGGCAGGGTGTCATACTGTATGGAATGTAAAGCCCACTGAGGCAAATGTCTATTTGTGATATTGGGCTATACAAATAAAACTAATTTGATTTGAAGATGTGTTGAGGCTCATACAATTGTTTTTTTTTACAGACAGCAACTTTACTCTTTTGGTTCAGTCTCAGCACTCTCATCAACATTGTTTCCAGCAGGAGAAGCAGGTGGTATTTTACCAGTGTTGTGTTTACAGGTTATTCCACTTCCCCCTAGCGGCCAAATGATCGATTTAAAAAAAATCAATGAACACTGCTTTAAGTATGTAGAAAGTAAAAATTCTGGCACAGCTCTTTGGTGCCTGTGTGGGGTGCGTCAATGAATAGACTTATAACATCAAGAGTCCTATCCTCAATGTGACGCGGGAAAATCCCTATCCAAATCCACATTTCTGGTTCAGTGTGTTGCATTGGTTGTCATAAGAAACCATATGTCTATCTTTTAAACAGACTCATAGCAGGTGCCATTTAATCCAGTAAGCCTATATTTAAGAGAGAGTGAGACTGTTAGTTACCGAGGGCTGGCTATGTCCTGGGGGAGTTGAAACCACTCTTGTAGCTTGACCTCCTGCCCTACTCCCACCTGCAAGAGAGAGAGACAAAGCTTTGGTCACATCCATTATGAGTCAGCAGCACGTAAGCGGAAAAATGAGGCTGCATTCGAAATCACATACTCTTTCTATTTTTCTATCTACATACTACAACTGATAATACAAATAATCTATTTAGCATGCAGTAGGCATACAATTGGGACATACTTTTATTTATTTATTTTACCATAACATTGCACCTCTTGCTTATATATCCGTCACATCCAAGTCATCCATCATATCCGAGTCAGAATCGCCCGAATAGCATGCTGATTTCAACACTAAAAAATCTTGACCAGATGTAGTAAGCATCCGGTTATTTTTAAGCATGGTAAATCTGACCACAAGAATTGGGACATCCTAAATCTTTTTCTACCATACGAAATAGCAGGGAAGTATGGATATTGGAACGCAGTGTGAGTTCATACATACAAACTGCCAACTGACCAATGAGCATCTCTCTCTCTCTCTCTCTCTCACCTTCACCAGGTAGGAACCAGGCTCCACAGAGCACGCCCAGTAGTGTCTGCCTTGAGTGACAGACAGGTCGGCCACCAGAAGGTCTGAAGACAAGTGGCAAGAGGTGAGGGTGCGGTCTGCGGCCTGCAGGAGGGAGAAGCCCGGCACACTGCGAGCGTAGGTTTGACCCCTACCTAGAGCCAGCCTGTCAGAGTGCAAGCCCCAGCGGGAGTCCAGGGCAAACTTTAACACTGAGAGGGAAGGGAAGGGAGGGTTACAGAGGAGAGAAATGGCAAGGAAGTTAATGGAAAAAAGGAGTCAGGAGGGGGCTTAGATTCCCAAACTGGGACACAGTCAGACTACAGCAAGTCTGGACACATAATGGAAAGTGAGCTTGAGAAGAGTGGGAGGAGAACACATAATAACAGAGGCAGATCAAGAGAAAATGTGTATTCAAGAAGGGTAAATAAGTAGGAGGAGGTATAGCTTTACCAGCAGGAGCTAATGTTAGCAGCAGATTAAAGGTTACATTCACTCATAGTGTCTACATAGTGTTTCAGTTGATAATGGAATTTTAAAAGACATGATTTTGTGTCTTTGTCAAAGAACGACTGTGTGGAATAACAGCAAGAATAACAATGGATAATGTAAATGAGAGGTAAAGATGTGCAGAAGGATAGAGCTGTTGCAAGAAAAACAGAAGCAGAGTCTGATTGGGATGAGAATAGAATGCGGAACAAAAAGAGGAAGGTTTGGTGCAAGAGTTAAAATGATAAGAAAAGTTGGAATGGAGGAAAGGATGGATGGAGAGAAAAAAAATGAAATATCAGGATTAGTCAATCAATTGAAAAAATAGTGGAAAGAATATCCAACTTTAAATGCTGTATCTGCCAACCGTTTTTCTTCCTTGTTACCAATTGAATTTACACCAACCAACTAGTTTAACAAAATGGAGGCATAATACTCATTCTCCGAGCATTTTGTCCATGGGATTTTGTCAGTACATTACTTTCTTAAATCAACAAATGAATGAATTAAATGAAAATGCATTGGAAACAGGGAATAGGCTCATTCGTTTTATGACAGAACGGCAAGATGATTGTTTTTGTATTGAAGTTTTGTTTGTAGTAAACAGAACGTAAACATTAAAATAAAAAAAATATTATTATTCCTTTTTCTGTGTTTGTTATGTGTGTGTATGTGCATAAAAAAAATCAATTAAGTATTTTAATAATAATAATAATAATAATAATAATAATAATAATAATAATAATAATAATAATAATAATAATAATAATAATAATAATAATAATAATAATAATATAATAATAATAATAATAAAGTTAATGCTGTGGCTGTCTTTGAAAAAAAAATGTATTATGTCATATAATTTTTTTTCTCTTACCGGCTGCCGGTGGAGTGTGGAGGTAGATCTCTTCGCTGTATTCTCCGAAGCCGGCCTTGTTGCAGCCTCTCACTCTGAGCACATACACACTGTCCACTTGCAGTCTGTCGATCACTGCGCTGGTGCCCCTCACTTCATCCAGACGCTGCCACGTTGCCGCGGCATCGGGGGATCTGACTCCCCCCCACGTGGCTGCAGCCCCTCCCGCCCGCCGCTGGTACTCCACAGAGAAGTGCCAGGCCGGGGCCGAGTCCTGAGGGAGGCGCCAACACAGAAACAACTGGTCGTAAGCCAGTGTCTTCTGTGTGTCGATGACTGGAGCCACTGGTGCTGTGGTGGAGGGGATGAGAAAATATGGAAGAGATGGCAGGTTACAATCATTTCCCCTTAAAGGTTGCACTATGCAGTTTCGAGGAGGAGGGGGATTTGTTAACATTTGATGAGCAGTTGGTTTACAAAAGACAGTAACTCTACTTGTAATTCAAATAACAATAAGTAATTAATAATTCTATTATCATCATCAATCAATACTAAATTAATTTGAGGCAGGCTGGAACCAAACGTAAGACTAGAATGTGTTTGTATACGAAACGTGCTGCTGTAAACAAAGACAGTGAAACAGTAACTTTTCAGGTAGCTTTCTAACTTCAAAAGGTGTTCCAGGGATCCAAATTTACTGGGAATAAAGCTTGTTTATTCAGCAGAGAATATACCATAGACATTTTTCACTTCTCTGACACACATAAAGTTACATAGTGCACCTTTAAAGGTGGAGTTGGCGATTCTGGAGAATGCTCACATTGTCAAATTCACTTTTTGTCAAAAAACCTGGTGTTAATAAACAGCCAAGTCTCTGTAAACTGGTATGTATACAAAGGTTATGTAAACAAAGGGGGGCAACAGTCGCTGGCATCATTATTATTATTTTCATTGTTTTGTTGCAGTGCACACACAGTACAGCCAGTGGATCGTGAGGAGATATTCAATGATGAGAAAACTAAAAAAGAGCCTACCACGTATGAACTCCAAGCCTTGGATGAGCTTGACCTCTTTGGATGCATCTACGTGAAAATGTCTGAAGGAGGGATCAGCGGAAAGAGTGAAACACTGCAGGTTTTCTATGGCCTTCACTAGCCTGGAGGGGGAGAAACAAACAGATGATAAAGAAGATCCATAAAATGACAAGGCAAAAAAAATAAATGAGACACAAAAAAAACAAAAAAAAAACACCAGAGAAAAGTTGAATGAAAGACGTCAAGCCAATTCCTCCTAGGTGTTAGCCAGGGTTGAGCTGATTGAGTGTGTCACCTGTTGTGAGTGACCCTGGCAGCCTGTACGAAGCAGGGTGCGTCGGTCTCTTTGAGCAGCTCCTGAGTGTAGGCCATGAGGCCCGCGTGCTCCAGCAGGCCTCCCCTCTCTGACACCTGGAAGGACAGGGCCTCTTCTCTCCTGCTGCGGGAGGCCTCCAGGGCCACAGCCAGAGCCCCCTGACGCTCTGCTACAGCCGTGCCCAGCTCTCTGATACAGTGGGTCAGCTGATGGAGGGCCACCGCACTGTTCGCCTGGAGAGAGACAAGAGAGTATGAGAATTCAGACAGGGATGACAAACACAGAGGCAACGTCTCAGTAACAGAAGTGTGCCATTGCACTAGAAGAACCACAGGCCTCTAAAGGGTCCATTTAAACAACCTTTCCCCGCAGTTTAAGCTGTGGTTTAAAGGTTCTCTGAGGAACTTTCAGTTTTCGTTAATTCTTGACTTGCACCCCCTTTGGACAAAAGTGTGTTTTACTACCCAGAGGACATCATGGAGTTGCAGAAGGAGGTTGTGTACAAGCGAGGGGGGAGAGAATCCTGGGGTTGGGTAATTTTGTTAAGAAGGGAAAACAGTGACTTAGAGTTTCCTTTGTTGGCAATGATTATATTGGAGTAGTAGTGGGTTTTAGTGTTGGCAATGGAGTCCTTATAATGCAAGATGTGGTTCTTCTACATCTCTTTGTGGATACTGAGACCAGTTTTCCTGTGAAGACGTTCAAGTTGCCGACCTCTGGCTTCCATTAGACGGAGATCGGGAGTGAACCAAGGGGCGGAGACGGAAAAGGAAACAGATCTGGTTTTTAATGGGGCAAGGGAAATAAGTAGGCTATATTATGGAGTCCAGTGTTGTAATGAGAGACCAGATCATCAGGAGTGGATAGATTGTGAAGTGAGAGTGGCAGGGTCGATATTCTTTATATTACGAAATTAAATAGGGCGGGGGGTTTTTGAGATGGAGAGAGCAAGTTTAAATGAGAGGAGAAAATGAGCCGTTATGGGGAATTCATCAGCTGTGAGATCAAAAGGGGTGACACCAGAGCAGCAGATTAAGTCCAGAATGTGTCCTTTGGAGTGTGTGGGGAAAGTGGTATGTTGTTGACATCCATCACTCTCCAAAAAGGAAGTAAAGTCTTTGGTGAGAGGCAGATTGATATTGTCCATGTGAATGTTAAAATCACCCGGTAGAATTATGTTTGGTGAGAGAGAGGATAAATGGGTGAGAAAGGCAGCAATGACGAGTAATGAACGGTTCTGTAGACCAGAGACAAGAGTGCTGATATCAATGGCAGAATTCCTCCTAGCCATGTGAAATGATCCGAAGTTGAACCCAACAACATATTGCAGTAGAGCCTTTTACGGCCTCCACACACATCCTGCGTCTACCTCTGGAGCGCGTCGCGTTCCGTTACTGCTGCCTCTCTCCGACTTTTCTCGGCCACAGATGGAACGTCTCAGCAGCAGCTGCTGCTGCAGCGCTGCTTCTAAAAGCCCTGTCTTTCTACATAGAGATTTCATAGATAATTCCCATTAAAAATGAAGTTCTTTCATGTCATATGATTTATATTAAGTCTAATATTGGGTCTGGACAGTAATCCGTGCGCCCCATTGCCTTTTTTTTGCCACATTTTCGCTTGTTGGAAGTTTTATTTTGAAAGGGACACACCAGGAAATGGTGAAATGCCGGTATGAAGTCAATGGCTGTGTCTTGATTCAGGGGTTGCAGCCTTGGTAGGACGCAGTCTCGCGGTCTATGAAGGCTATAGCCTATGAAGGCCGATTTTAAGGCCGGTTTTGAGGCCAACGAGCCTTGTTAAACGGGACGGTCTCCGCAGGTCTCCGTTTACGAGCATTTCCGGTTTACGTAACATGCCGTTACCTTGCGTGACGACTCGCCGCTCCTGTGCTGCCTAGCAACCCTGATTGCTGCCAACGGAGACAGCCCTGTCAATGGAGGAAAAAAGAAAAAGAAGTTGCCTACCAGACGAAAAGAAAAAAAAGTACAAGAAAAAAAGAAAGGAATATAAAAGTTAAGAAGATGGAGCAACACGTTGCTGTTTTGTTAATTTTTATTTTATTGTATGCCATCTCTGAAAAAAACGCAATGAATCATGGGATATGTTGGGCCACGAAGGATACATCTGATGCAGCCTTCAAAACTGCTTCAAAACCGTGAAACGAAGGCTGCATTTCACGACCGCATATGAGGAGCCTTGCGAGGAGCCTTGCAAATGGGACAGCCTTTGCGCGCCGCTATGACGCAATCGGTCTTCAAATGCAGCCTACGAGGCCGGTTCCAAGACCGCAACCCCTGAATCAAGACACAGCAATAATGACTCTCAGCAGAGTATTTATCTATCAGTTAAAGCAGAGAGACCCGAGAGAGAAGTGCGGCTCTCAGAAAAAAATAGGCGAGCCTCCTGAGGTAAAGGGGAGCATCGATGCAGACGTGCCTCCGACGGGCAGTGCGTCTGAGGTTCGATGTGTGGCCGCTCTAGGTTGATTACACGGTCCGTGAAAAAAAGTCAGATGCAGACGCGCCGTTAGAAATACTCTTGCGTCTGGACAAAGATGCAGTATGAGGAAACAGCTGCTTTGTCAAATCAGAGAAAAGATAGTTCACCTCCATATGTTTGTTGGCAGCTTCCAGTTGAGTAATCTGACTCTGTATTGTCTCCTGGTTGGCCAGGAGGAAGTTGAATTCCTTGGTGACCTTGTCCTTTAAGAACAAAACAATATATTAAAAAAGTTGTCATTTCAAAGCTGCTAACATCAGGACTGTACCAGTTTACACACAGACTCACCTTTAGGGCCTGGTAGGCCTGTGCCATAGGCAACACCTTGTGTCCATGGTGGACGCGACGCAGCTTACACAGTGGGCACAGTAACCTCTGGCAGTTGCGACAGTACCACTGCAGCCTCTCCTGCTCATGCTCTGGGCACGTTAGGACCTGGAGCACAAAAGAAGATTAAGGCACAACGACAATAGAAGAGAAGCTACTGTGTGTGTGATGCACTGAACACACACAAAAGAAGAACAAACCTTTGGCCGAAAGCTGTTGGTTGGTAGAATGTGTTCGTGTTGCGCTCGAGGGGTTCCCCAAGGGTGGTAGAGTTTGAAACACTCGTTGCAGAAGTTGGACTTGCAGTCGGCGCAGCCCTTAGTTGCCTCCAGAGACTGGGGGGGCTTACAGAAACCACACATGATGGCAACGCTGCCCAGACTTACTGTTTGCCTGTACCTAAAGGGCAGACAAGGGCAAGGGAAGATAAGGGAAGGCCTTAGGAGTCGAAAAAGAAAAAGAAGACTGAGCTCATCTAAGTTGCTTTGATCTACTTTCAGTAGTTAGGAGTCGGACTCTTAAACAGCCTGACCTGGATACATCACCAGCAGCTGCCATCTTAGTGCATTCTGCGCAGTAAAACATGCACCGTCACACTTTCCTGACCAACACCACCACAGCCTGGGGAGGGAGCAGCTGCACTCATCAAACTGCTGCGTGTGAAAGTGGGAAACTGCCTATCCCCATAACTCTCTATCCATCTTTAACAAGACTGTCTTTTTCTTTAAAGCAGCTCCTCTCTTTCTTTGATATTCACTACTTGAACTGATAAAAGAAGAGGACAATTAACTCTAAAGGGGAGGTTGAGAAGAAGTAGTTCACTCTGAACTGCCTTAATATAACTTAATGGTAAAAAAAAACATCTTAGCACAGTTGTTGTCATACAGTGCACTGTGGTTTTAGAGCTGTCCCTGAATTCTGCTCTTTAAGATTTAGCCTTGGACCAGTAGTAAAGGAAAGAGTCATTATTAAAACCCACTCAAGCAAACGATTTCCTGTCTCATATAGAAAGCAGTATTGACCAAACCCTACTTTTGCTGCCTTTCTTCATTGCCTGCTGTTCTGGTAAAAATATATTTTTATTCTAAACTCTTAACTCCTGATTATTTTGTTCACAATATTCGTTAATGAGGTGCTGACGAGGCACTTAAACGGGATGATATAACAACATACTATAAGTCATAAGAACGCAGCATCAGCTCCTACCACACCTGACTGTATTTATACTGTATAGTGTTCGAGCATATACGCATACCTCTCCACAATGCGCTCCAGTGTGAGGTTGCGGAGGCAGTCTGTCAGGCCTTTCTCTCCCAGCTCCACGTCCTGCTGACAGGAGGGACATGGGAACAACATGGGGGGAGGGGTGTCCTTCCGCCTCCGCCCAGGGTATGTCCCACACACTGGGAGTAAGGAGAGGAGAGGAGGTAAAGGAGAAAAAAGAGCCGTGGACAAGGAAAAAAGGTGAGGATTTGTATTAGCATTTGTATAGGGTCGGGGAGACAGTTAAAGAGACAGACAGCTGAGAAACGGTAAAATAAAAGAGGAGCCCTTGGTTGTCCCTTTAATATATAAGTAGCGCAGTGGTGAATAAAGGTTATTTCACTGTGGAGGAGACGCTATGTGCTTACACACACACACACACACACACGCACACACACACACACACCTGCTTGTCAGATGCTGCCTCTTCTGCCCCCTTTGACTCTCTCTGCCTCTGTCGCCCTTGCACTCAAATAGGTCAGGAGATGAATGCATGATGAAGCTCCATGGATCTACATCTTGATATACTGATGTGTCAGCTACATATGAGCTACTCACACACTAACAGTGGACAGCCGAGTCAAATCCCACCATCATCTATTTTTCATTTTTTATACCATGATGTCACTCTTAGATGGGGAAATGCTGAGATCATTCAGTTTTCCACTCACAAGCAAGCACAACTTGGTTCCCATCAGTTGAAACACACACACACACACACACACCTGTTCTGAGGACCCTCTCCAGGCGGTCGGGGGTCCTTGGTGTGGGTCTGCGTGCCTGTCTCGGGGAGCGTGTGTTGGGTGTTGAGGCCGGTGAGTTGGGCTCTGCAGGGAGGTCCGGAGGGGGGTAACCTCTCTGTACCAACACCTCAGCCGCACACAGCAGACACACACTGTGCTGGCACGGCAGGAGGATGGGCTGCTTCACCATCTCGTCACACACCGGGCAGTGCAGCTCCTGCTCCATGCTCTTCATGTTGGACTGGAGAGGAGAGGTTCAGGAAGAGAACAAGAATTAGGAGTCAGATTGAATAAAAAGGCTGAGTCACTAGAGTAAATATGGAATCCACTGCTCTTCACATTAGGCACCTCCTCTGACCTGTAAAAAAAAAGAAACGTATATGTGTAGGAGTCAAGAGTGAGAAGGGGAGCTGCAGCAGACTCTGGCTACGTAGGCCGATGTTGAGCACTGGGAGGGTAGATGTGGACGAAATAAATAGCTTGCCTTGCCCTGAGGTGTTGTTACCCAGTCTCCCATCATGTGAATAGAATAATCTATCTTTACAAATGCAGGTGTGTGGATTTGGCTCTGGCATAGGATAGCACAATTAGATGACAGAGTATGAGACCCTGAATAGTTCTGTCTATGGCTGTGAGCCTTGGTTTCACACACTTTGACTTATACACTACTTTTTGAGGAGGCCCTGTAACAGCGTTGCAGCCGCTGAACGCAGCATCCCGTTTCTATGACAACGTGCATCATCTCCTGCCTCCTCATCGTGCGGCCCATTACATCACTTGAAGCTAACAGCGTTTGAAGCTACGTTTAGCCAACATATTTTACAGATTATAATCGTCAAACATCCACTGATTTTATCCGCTACAACGTTTGGGATTTGTGTATAACCAGATGCTTGTTTAGGCCTTGCTTTAATTTTTTCACCCACAATGCTGGAGCTTTGCCAAAACATGTCTTTGATTCATATGCCAAAAAATCCTCTAAAGGTTGTGGTGGTTGTGATGCGACTCCAGTCACGTCCCTCCATCACATACGCTGTGCAAACGTAGTAATTAAACATAAAAGGAGGGGACAAAGGGTAACCCAATAATCACAAAGCTCGTTTCAAATTAGACACACGTGGTTGGAATACATTGCATAGTATAAAATGAGGTTAATATAGCCTACTCACACTGATGCGAACCAGCGCGTCCATGATACTGGTAAAGGTTTGTAACTCCGCTTCCTCTGCCATGCCTCCACGACGATGCCTGCGTCTCTGCGATACAGCAGCTCAAAGCCCGGGGCAGACTGTGTCAGTCTTGGGCTATAGCCTACCGAGGGATAGCTACCCCGGGCCTGCGAGCTGTCGACAGAGCTGTCGGGTGTTTTCTGAGCTTGGTTTTGTGCTGTTGCGCACACGTTGGTTCCTCTGTGCTGTCTGTCTGTCTCGAAGCAACGAGTCGAGTCGTTGTAGAAATCGGATGGGAGGGGGGATTTGGAATGGTCTGGTTTAGGCTATATCAGAGCTGCAATGCACAGTATGTTACAGCAATGGCTATTTTATCAAATAATAAATGCACATTTGACTGCGTAAAACCAACCTGTCCCGTCTCACAATACTTCCTATAATAACAGATTAAATAGGCCTATTAGGCTATTGAAATGCAACGCTTCCTTCTTGTTTCCTCTCAGCAGCCCTAGACTATATGCAGCTGCAGTTACTCATAATAAACCTCCTGCTTGTTGTATTCGGAGGTTCGCCTACAATTTCTATAGGCTATGCCAAATTGTCTATGGCCCAGATTCCCAGTTGACGTTAGATGGCAGTGTTGAGCAAGAAAACACAAACCGTCCTCCCACAATTGCTGTCCGTGTAGTAGGCTTTTATCTATGGCTTTACCATAGGCTAGTCATTGTTTTGGTTGTTTGAGTTGCTTATGCTTAATAAGGACCTAGCCTAAAATAATAGGGGGAGCTTTACTCAATAATAATAATAATAATAATAATAATAATAATAATAATAATAATAATAATAATAATAAGAAGAAGAAGAAGAAGAAGAAGAAGAAGAAGAAGAAGAAGAAGAAGAAGAAGAAGCATACTACTATTATTATTAATATTGCACGTGTTTACAGGCTTAGTTTGAATGAATCAAAGGGTTTTATAATAGTTTACTTATTTTATTGACTTTGACAGTGAATTGGCAAACCACTTTCATTCCGTCACATTTAAAAATGTTTTACAAACATTATCTGAATTATTGTGCTAATAACAAGAAGACTAGAGAGTTCGCCCTGGGAAATATTGAGATACACTCGGCATTACACCGGAACATTTGATTGCTGGTGTTTGGTGATGCCGGTCCGTAATTAAGAATGCACCGGCTTCAGTTGTTGTCGTCCGTTGTTGTAGCAACCGTCTGAAAGCGCTGCACCGTGTGGGTTTTATCGGTTTTATCTGTTGCTGGTTGTGTTGCTGTTTGAAGCACGTATAAGTTAAAGTTACTATATGTTCGCTATGCTTAATTTGTCTACGTCTAACGTTTAACACCGAGCTGTGCTGATTATGTCCGTCACGGATAAATATAGCTGCATTATTGGACTGCAGTTTAGCTAAGTGCTCAGTTAGCAGAACACGCTAACTAAAGTAGCCATCAGGCACATTTCGATCGTACAAAATAAAGTCTCTCCAGTCCCTTGTGAACAGTTGTTTAGCATGTCGGCTGTCGGAAGCCTCGTCCCTGCGCGGTTCCTGACTATGATAGCTCATCTTGTCATCGTTATTACTATATTTTGGTCGAGGGTAAGTAGCATGTTGGGTGTGTTAAACAGATCAGATTCATATCAATAATGTCGTAGTACCTTATCCCTCTACTTTTGTTAGAGTGCTAAATAAATAGATTTATCATAGGGTTCCTTGAAAAGTCTCAAAGGGTTTTATATTAATTCATGTATAAAAAAAGGGGGGGGGGGCTCAATTGGTCATTTAAATGTCTGAAATCAATAGTTTTAAAAGTCGTAAAAGTACTAAAACACACTGTAAGTAGTATGATATTTATTCCTACTGACGCCGCAATTTAAAAACTCTAAATAATTAATTATATCTATTTTTTGTTTGTTTTTCAAATGATATCCAAATGCTTCTCACATCAAAAAGACTACAGATCAACATGTTGTGATATAGCCTATGGTCGGGGCTGGCACTAGGAATTATGCTTTGTCACAATAAACATTTGGGCAAGATTGTCCCTAACTCTAAGTAATACGGATTGTTTTTATTATTTAAAATTGTGATTATTTGTAAAATTGGTCCTAACTGTCATTTTGATTCTGTTTCTCACATCTTTGTGTGAGTGTACTTATCATGCTGAATGGTTTGAAATGTCTGTTTCACAGGAACACAACATCAAGGCTTGCTTGCCTTTGGAATTCACGCAAGAGCAGTATGAGGATGAAGATAGAAAGTATGTGAACATTTGACAAACACTCACACATAAACAAAGTAAGAAGCAGTGTTTTGTATCACGCACACACACACACACACACACACACACAGAAACTCACCATCTTATGCGTCTTTCTTCCAGGCTGGTGGTTGGGTTGGCAGTCACCATTGGTCTGTTTGGTATAGAGTTGGCCGGGTTCTTCTCAGGAGTGTCCATGTTCAACTGTAGCCAAAGTCTCCTGTGTATCCTTTACACTTAAACTGTGATGATGACTTATATGACGATGATTATACAATTGCTAAGTGTACATGTGAGCAGAAACTAATGTCTTAACAGTGGAGCTTAACAAACAATAGTTGTTTTGTCTAAAATGAAATCCCATGTAGTCGCTTAGTTGCTGAATGATCATCACTGTGAATGCCACATAACTGCAGAATCCTTGGTTAAATTCCTGGCTGTTTTACAGCTTATTACAGCTTATGTTATACTCCCCCTTTGTCTCCTGTCTGGCTCTTCACTACCAGCAGTCCAACAAAGGCAAACATGACCAAATATCACCTTAAAAAAAGTAATATACACAACAAAAAGATAAAGTCTGAGTCAAGAACTGTACCACTTGCCTCCTGAAAAAATAATTGGAGGCAGGCATTCATTTTTGGCTTCATATGATATTGATGATAGCCACAACACAAGTGAGGAAATGGGTGTCAAATAAAATATCTCTTGATATATCTTATTATAAAAAGAGAAAAGCGACGGGTGTTAAAAAGTCAATCTAGTCTTCGGTTACAAATTCCATGACTTCAAACTCCACTTATATATTTGCTCTCTTTGCCGACTATAGCCACAGGAGTCCATGCCAGTGCCTCAGTGGCCCTGCTTTTCTTTTTGTTTGAGCAGTGGGAGTGTGACATCTACTGGTGGATCCTTGCCATTTGCAGGTTAGTGTGTATTGTGTCTTTATATTTTTTCCAGAAGCTTTTTTTTCCCTGACAGATATTAAACCCAGCACTGGCTGTCCACTGCAGCGCATCCGTATCCTTGTCTTTCTTCGTGTTTGAGAAATGGGAATGCTGGACATATTGGGTTATATTTGCCTCCTGCAGGTTGGTGTGTGTGCGTGTGCATTGATTAGCAAAGTGACAGCCTCTATAAACAATGAAATATCAGAAGGTATGAAGTGTGTGAATGTATGCAAGTACTGTGGCTCTGCCCTTAATGGTTCTCCCTATCTGTCTCTTGTCTGTCTCCCCCTCTAGTGTGCTGCCTGCGTTTGTGGAGATCCTTCTGTTTGTAGCTGTTTTTGGACTCAAGAAGAAGCCGTTATGAGAGACAGTCCCAATGTAAAGTGATACAAATTAGAGGTCCAGGGATTGTTAATGATAACAGAGGAATGAACTGAAAGACAATGGTTTGTTTGTTTTATGTGCATGTATTGCATCAGCAAAAATCAAATGAATATACTGTATATATCACTCTCCTTCCGTATTTTATATTTTTATATATTTTTGAATGAAATTGATGCAGAAAAGGAATCGATTTTATTATGTTTACTTGTACGATTACCAGGGGCGTTAGTTTAGGAAGGAGTTGACTTTGTTTGTAACGTTGTAGATATATGAGTGCTTATTTGCCACTTAACATTGATGTAGTTTACTGTTGTTCTCTGTCCATCACACACATTTCAATGGAATGTCTTCCAATGTTTTTGTAATCACAAATACATTTTGTACAAAATCTTAAACTGTAAATGATTGTCTGTTACCTCTGAAGCCTTTTCAGTATGGAAAGAGTAGGACCATTATATGATGGTTTAATATGTTTACATGTTTCATGAAAGAATTTTCACTTTATTTTTTATTCTATAACAAAAAAATATACATTTGTTGTACAGTTAGTACAACGGGAAGGTCTTAGAAATAAGATTGTTATGGTACTTTTAAGGGAGTAGAAAGTAATTCCTTACCTCATGTAAACTATTACATGATGAGATGAGACATATTTCTCAGATTGTGTTAAGAACTGCACAGAATCTTATGGAAAACCACAAAAGCATCAGAGATGGTTCCTATGGGGAGGGCCGCTGTAAAAGAAAACTGAAATAAGAGACCATTTAACCATTACCTAAAACAATAGACTTTGTAGCATAAAACAGTAATTTATTCAGCTGATTTATGGCCATAAATCCTGTAAAACTGATTGTATTGGCCGCTTCCTCCAATCACGACCCCGCCCCTTCGTCCCACCCGTCTTTTGGTCCGGGTGGACGGTTTTAGTTCCTAGAGCCGAATGTGATTAGCAGGCTCATCAAAGTTAAACCTAATTTACTACAGTTTCATTATAAGGACTCTAATTTAACGCTGAATATGGGTACGTATTGCACGATTAATCTATCATTCGAGTAATTTTACCAAGCTTGTTTGTCTGCACAGATATTGTAAGACATTAGCGGTCTAGCTAGCTAGCTAACGCTGACGTTTAGAAATAGGTTACTCTAGTTGACTGATAGCAGCCCAGCAGTAACTTTTGAGGTATTCATAACTGTTAAACAGAAAAATAGATATATTTTATATATATATATATATATATATATATATATATATATATATAATGTAAGTAGACCTTTACATTATTATTTTTTAAATTCTAGGTTTGGTAGTTTAGCTTATAGCTAATAGCAAGTTGTCGGAAGCGTTTGTGAACGAACACTGACGTGGCGTTACGTCGTCAGGAGTTTGTTCTTTATAAAGTGAAATATTCCCAGATGTATGAAATTGTAACTTTAGTAATGATGCTACATCAGATACATTTGAGTTGCGCTTACATTCTTCAGACAAACCTCGTTGGTTATATATATTAATTGACTGAGTGGGTCCAGTTTCCATCTGCATCTGTGTTTGAAAGGCTTGTACACTCTCTTTGCTTTGTAGCGGTGAACACGGGCACCTCTCTAGTGCTGTCCAGCCTGTTGTCAGTGCTGGTATTTGCTGGGATGCAGATGTTCAGCAAACAGCTGGGATCTACAGAGTGGCTCACCATCGTGGGAGGTTTTCTGGGCTCCGTCCTCTTCATCTGTTCCCTCACTGTATCCTACTTGTAGGCATTCATTTAATCAATCATGCTAATCGATACATTACAAGATTCTTTAGGATTCACATGTGTTGATGTTTTTTTTTAATATCCCACGCTCTTGTTGTCTTTTCTGCAGCATAATGTTCAGCATAACCTGATTTCTCTTGAGTTTCCTGGTTGCTTGTGTACTGCTAAGGAGGGCTGTTCCACCTTAACTTTATTTCCAGGCATTTAACAATCTGGAAAATCTGATTTTTGGGAAAGGATTCCAAGCCAAGATATTCCCAGAGAGTAAGTTGCTGACATGTTGTTTTAACCTTATATTATATGATTTGCTGAGTCAAGCGTTGGCTCAGTTTACACTGAAACATGAACATCCTCAATAATCGAAGCATATCCAAACATAACCATCCTGTCCCTCCCTAAAAGGTGTTAACTCCTTGAACACACAGTTGGTCAATGATTCAATAACACAACTTACAAACAGCATGTGGACTTTATGCAGGATCGCATGAAGTGCGTTGGTATATGATTCAGGCTCTGTTTATTTCTCACTTATATTATTCATTCTCTCAACTTCCAGTTCTGGTGTGCCTGTGCCTCTCACTGTTTGCCTCTGGTCTGGTGCACCGTGTCTGTGTCACCACATGGTACGTTGGTTTGCCCTACCTCTGCACACCACAAATACACACTTTAAGTTCATACAAGTGCACACAATTATAAACAGGGTTAAAAGTAGCCTGTAAATATATTTCATCTTTTTATACTGTCTTGCCTTTCTCTCTGTTCCAGCCTGATATTCTCCATCTTCGCCGTGTACTACATCAACAAGGTTTCTGCTGCTCTCTACCAAGCAGCTGTTCCCGCAGTAGCACCTGCCAAGGCTGCCAGCAAGGGCAAAAGGAAGAACTGATGAATGTGTGCAACCCACTTACATCCAGTTAATCACTCATTTTCACCCAGGTGCTGACGGCCAGTGCAACACAGCAGTTGCATATTTTGTAATAATGTCTTGAACCCATGACCCCTACTGTATTTCTGCAGGCTCTTAAAACAATTGCTTTGGGTATATTACTGAAAAAAAGCAAGGATCAGCTTAGTCACTACACGTGTGTTACTATTATGACAACATAGTGTTGTTGTTTTCTACAGTGATCTTGAATTTGAATTGTGGAGAAATGTCCCTGGTAAATGTAAGGCCCTAGAACAGCAATCTACATTCCATTGATAACCTTTTTATCCAGCACTGTATGTTCACTGGCTGCAAAGAGATTCATACATGTTGTCATGTTATTAGTGCATTCATCAGCACCTCAAGTTGTTTTTGTGTTTGTTTAATTCATTTTGTAATTAAACTCTGTAAAAGACCTGTGTCTCTGAAATAGTTTGTCTTCTTGTCTGACCAGTTGTACTCTGTTTGCACATGTCAGTCTATTTGTAGAGCTAGGTGTGGTGGTATCCTCCAATTGTGAGCTGAGGGACGACCCTTCATGGAAATGCAGCAGAGGGAAAGAAACCCTCACTTCTCTTACTCTTCCACCCTTAAGAGTAAACTAAACCATAGTTAACTTGTCTCATGATCATCAGAAACCAGACTGGTTGTGGACTTATCCAAGTCTCTGCATGTGTGCAGTGAAACGACACAAAAGTCTTACCAGGACTAATAGAGCAAGTGTATGATTGTAATGTACACCATGAATTAAAAAAAATGAAAATAGTCTGAAATGGGGAGTGTTAAAGGGCGCTCCGTGGCATAGTGGGTAAAGCGCACACCATATAGACTCAGTTGTGGTTGCGGGTTCGAGTCAGACCCGGGGACTTCCACTGCATGTCATCCTCCCACTCCTACTCTATACTATCTCAACTGTCAATAATATGTTAAAATATCTTTAAAAATTATGAGTGTTAAATATCATTGTTGATGACATGCATGTGTTTGAGGTCACATGGAGGCATCTGTCTGCGTTTAAGAGGGGTAGATTTATCGTTGGTATTTTTTTCTATTTTGTTTTAGACTCATGAACTGGCAGGATTAATTTGGATGGGGAAGTTGAAATCACCAAGGTTCTTTGGTAGGTAAACAGCTGCTCAGTGGATAGATCAGTCTGTGGTTGGACTGGGCAGTTTCCAAGTGACTGTGCCAGTGTGATCAGGGCGTTCCTGACAAAGAGAGGGGAACTTCCTTTGATAAATAGAGCCGTTTAAAAGATGTGCCTTAATTGTCTTAAAGTGTCAGCTGATTTGAATGTGACTTGGCCTTGAGCCTGGATGCTTATGAAATAAATGATATCATGTAATTGCATAATTGATTAGTTCAAAAGTTCTACGACACACATGCCTATGCTTGCCCATTTGTCAGCATGTCCCAACATTTTACAAGTATTGCTCCACCACTTAGTGCTAGTTTGATGTTTCATTCTGAATCACGAGAACAATTTTGCATGGGGTAGGCAGTCTTACGTAGGGCTTTTAATAGAAAATGTAAAATATGGAATTTTAAGCTTCATATCTGGTGTCTCTTGCGGTCACAGTCTGGTGGGAAACCAGGCAGTGATGGTGTTTGCACTTTTGACATTATTTGCTCTCCCTCTCTTTCTCCTGCCTCTGCCCCTCCCTCTCCCGCCCCCGCCCATCAAATCATAGGGTGTTGCCTGGCTGACTATAAAGTACTGAATACATTTTTAGTCAGCCCTTGCTCTCTTCACTGAAAACACCATTTTCTGCATCTTTGTTTCCTGGTAAGTTCATCATAACTATTTTAACACATTTTATTTTAATTTTTATTTGTTGTCGCGAGTTTTTTTCTAGGTTGCGCGAGTAGGCTGATAGGCCTACTTTATTATGAAGATACAGGATGATGGATCTCAGTCGCTGAACTACTTGAGACGTGTGGGCTTCACGCCATCGTTTGTTTTAAAGTTGTTTTGTGTATGTGTTCTTTTTTCATTCTTTCTTTCTTTTTTTGAAGTTAAGCTTTATTCTGTAGTCTTTAGTTTTTTGGGGAGGTTTGGGCGTTGTTTGCGCATGACTTTCCACTTCTGACAAGTAGCGGCTGGTCGGGTGTGTGTTATCTCTCCCTTGAGATGTTTCACATTCTTTTTCTTTTGTTTCCTTTTTCCTGCTTTAAAAAAAATCGACCCTATGCTGCCAACTAGAATGAAACGACCGAAGGGGAAGGGAGAGTGGGAACACGGAAAAAATGATTTCAGTGTAATATGTTCATGAGACTGATGCGTGATAGCCAAAGAATTTGGTCGGGTGCCAGTAAGAACAACACCCACATCCGCTAATTGAACGACGAGTTTTGGATGGGTGAAAGAAGAACTCAAATATTTTATTAAAGTGAACGTAGCAATACCACAGTGTAGCAATACATGAAAAAGTCCTGGATTAAAAATGGGTTGTTAAAAAGTAAAAGAGAATAAAGTACAAACAGTTAAATACTCATTGTGCAGAGTTTCCCATTTCAGAGTAGGCTAACATGTTATCAAAGTATAATCATTATAGTGCAATAATGTAAGGGGCGTGTCTAATCTTGTACTGTATATGTACTGCAGAGTTGCTTGTGAATTTCACCATGGGATCATAAAGTCATATTTTTATCAACAGTAGGAAAGCACATTTCCTGTTAAATGTAAACTCAGACTTGTGTTTCCTCTTTTCAGCACCCACTTCTGCAGCCATGACTGAGTTGGAGAAATGCATGGAGTCCCTGATTCTAATATTCCACCGCTATGCCGTCGAAGACGGTGATGGGAAGACCCTCAGCAAGAAGGAACTGAAGAAACTTGTTGAGACTGAATTACCCACCTTCCTGAAAGTAAGAAGAATACATACAAATCTAATCTCTCGCCTCATTACAGATCAATGTACGTATGTATCCCATTGAGCTAACCTGAACCTGTCTCTCTCGCTCTTTCAGACCCAGAATAACCCCAAAACTGTGGATACCTTGCTTAAAGATTTAGACCAAAACAAAGATGATAAGTTGGACTTTGAAGAGTTTCTTCCCCTGGTCGTCGGCCTCTCGATGGCCTGTGAGAAGTGCTTCACGCTGCACAATAAGAAGAGCAAGAAGTGATGGGCAAACATTTGGGAAAATAATTACATTGAATTTTTGCTTTTATAATAAGAACATTTTGTAGCACATATGTGTGCCATATTCACAAGTAAAACAAATACCTTTGAAAAAACCACACCCTCTGCTTGTCTCATTATACTCTTGTACAGTGTGTTCAATAGAGGTGTCTCCTTTTGTTCTTAAGGAAGCTTTCCTCTGGTTTGCATATGGTTCTACGCCTACTGCGCCATTTACTTATTCTATTAGTGGAACCATTCAAGTCGAGAATCAAATCTTGCCAGTGACTGAAAAAATACCAAAGTGACAACTGATAAAATTGATCTGTTCCCATCTGAAACACATCATTTCAGCCTTTGAACACTCCCTGGTGGTTCAATGTGGGAATGTGCTGATATCAGATGTTGCCTGAACTTGGTTGCAGCCCACATACCTGAAGCATGAGTTAGTGGTTACAGTAATGCCAACAGAAGCATTCTTACAATTTTTGCTAGGGTTTGAAGGTTGTGATGTTTCTCTCATGACCATGGCAACGTAATCTGTTATCTTACACACACATGGCACTGGCAGGCATTTCATTCCAAGTACATACACATTCCACGAACAGCTGTTTGATGCTTGCAAGGTTTGAAAATAATCTTTAATTGTATCTTCAATGCACTCAGAATGTAGTTTTATGAGGAAGGGGTAATCGCAGCTAATCTGTCACCAATCGTGTTAAATGCAATTCCTCATGGTCTTTCAACACACATTTCTGGGTGTGTCTGTACGCTGCTAAAGTATGAGAAAACACCACCCTCTCCTTTTCTCTTGCTCAACATTTCTGAAAGTGTGTCTTCTTAAGGTTTGCCTCCCCTTTGTACGTGTTTCAGGGCTCGTGTTTCATAGCACCACCTCCAGCCGACTATCCACACCCACAGAAAAAACGTCAATCAACATTTAGTCAAAAGTGCAATGTATGGGTTGTAATGGCCCTTTAAATGTATTTCAACCAGTAAAAATGACTGGTTGAGCTACATTTTGCTAATCACAACCCTCATGAATGAAATTAAGTTGTTTTAAGGCATAAATAAAGCTTTAATCACAAGGTATCACTGTTGGCAAGTGAACACTACACGTTAACATACTGGTTGTATTGGCACTTTGGTAGGTTTTTGATATAGTAATTAGGAGTGGATCGGTTATAAATCTATGCTTGGACCTTGTGGTCAGTGCCCGCTCAGGCCTGTAGTTACGGACCAATCAGGGTAGGCTTGGATTTTTAACAAAAGAAAAGATTTAAACATTAACCATATAAACATTTTCTAGTATACAGCTGATTATGAGCGTAATATACCTTACCTTCAGTAACTACAGAACATAATAACATTTTTAAAAAAGGTGCTTTGGTCCTTTAAAGCAGGAGGTCATGTAATGTCTTTAATTCACCACTAGGTGTCATAGAACAACTTAAGATCACTTGAAAGTCTAGTCCAGGGGTGTCAAACTCATTTTCACAAAGGGCCGAATTACGACATGATAATCACACGAAGGGCCAGACATGTCGCTTACTGACATGCCTTCTTTTTATTCCAAAAATCAAACAACATATCTAGGTATATAACCTGCGTACATACGGGGCATAGGCTAGGTTTCGTTTACATATTTTGGGGGACAAATTATAGGTGGGGGGTATGGGGGTGCTCCCCCAGAAATTTGTGTGCGTCAAACACTTAATTTCCTGTATTCTGGTAGATGTTTCTGTTTTCTGTGCCTTTTCTGCATCAATTTATTGTGGAAATGTCTTTATTTTTCTAAAGGAAAAGACAACATTCAGGTTCCTGGTGAAACAACTATAAAGGACTATAATGCAGTAAGGCTCTCAGGCATTCTGGATTGAACCACAATATTTATTCTCCTGGTTTTTTCAAAACTTTCTGCACTTTCAAAACATATCACGTTTTTTTATTTTATTTTTTTATAGGAATCATGACCCAGCACCAGTGTTAACTATTTATGACACTTTACATTGGTAATGAAATGCAAAGCCACCATTGGAAATGAAAGGGGTGGGCTATCAGCGGCTATCTAACATTAGCTAGTGAGCTATATTGTAACTTGAGGCAAAAGTTAGAAACCAGATAATGTTAGCATTCATCCTTAGATAGTTGACACAATCAATCATCATATTAGCATACTATTTAGCTACATAGATTGGCCTATTTACAGCCATTAGAAAACTGACATCTTTTCTTCAATGCAAGTTCATCAATTCATGGCTTAAAATCCTGAGCTGTGGAACTTTCAGCAGACATTCCTAGTGGTAAGCTGTGCGAGTGTCCTAACGGTTGGGAGCGTGTGCGACGTGCGGATATGGCACAGGCTCCGCATGAGAAAAAAAAAAAAAAAATCATATTTTTTTTTTTTTTTTTTGCGGGCCGAATTTAATGGAATTACCGAATTGGTTCGCGGGCCAGATTAAATATTGAAATGGGCCAGATTTGGCCCGCGGGCCAGAGTTTGACACCCCTGGTCTAGTCTATTGCATTACCCAGGATTCCTCTATTCACTTGTATTGGCTTCCATCATTGAATGAGTAAAGACATAGGTTGAGGTTGCTGCTTGCTTTACGTCCCAACTAAGAACATCAGTTTGAAATGTGTGTTCTACATGACAGATATTATATTATTGTATAGATGTTGTAGTGTAAATGTCCGTCCAGAAAAAAAGTGTCATAGAGGTGTCATAGAGGATACTGTAACCTGATTTCAATGAGCTATTCTGCTGAGCATTTG
>OX442353.1:21469166-21534936 GCA_949357725.1 Hyperoplus immaculatus
TACTATCGACTGAAATCCCCCACAGGCTAAGGTTTTGACTTATATCCATTCTTTTTCATGTCATGAACATTGTAGAAAATACCCATGTCTCTTTGGTTTCCATTTCTATTTGGATCTATTTGTGTCTAATAACATTTCTGCGCAAATGGGCAAATTTAGCAAGGATCAAGAAAGGAATGAATTTTAAACTGTAACCTTGTCTGAAAAAATATCTCTCTTTCTAAACACAGTGATAATTTCAACCCCTCAATGTGTGTGGAATTGTTGTTATTATTTGTTACATTCAAAACACATGACTTCTATTTCAGAATCAGAATTGGGTTAATTGACAAGTAAGTTTACTTGTTGGTGCAGACAATAAAGATACAATGAACACAGAGAAGATACAGTAGTTCTCTATACATTAATCAATGTAATCTTCCATAGAATTGTTCTGAGGTGTGTTACGGCCACTCTTGTCTGCAAAGTGTTAACTCACTACTATTCAGTCTTAGCTGTTCCTTCTTTGCCATGCTCCTCCCCTCCCTGGAAGGCTTAAGTTGCTACTTTGAGGTTGGTAGTATAGGATAGGATAAGAGTTACTGTATTAAGCAAACTTAAAGATGTACGGATAAAACATATATATATATTTTTTTTATAATTTGTTTTATATTTCAATACTTAGGAGAAAGGCTTCCAATGTGTGCCCTTGATATTTCCTGAGAGTCACACCCATTTCTCGTGTAGTTGCCATGTTGACTTGACTGACAGCCATGTCACCGTATGACTGCATTCTCCAAGCTGCCTGCCAGGTAGAGCAAGTGAACCAAAATCACGTGAGAGCCAGATGAGGATCTTCCAGCACAATGTTGGCTTTACCAGCATGACATGTTCTCTCTTGTGTGCTCATAGTTAGATTTAACTGTACTTAACGTTTAGTGGGTTCACATGAACTTGTATCACCTTTCAGATATAGCATGTTTGATATATTTTGAGGCTGAGAAAGCAATGCAATACATTATGCCTAAAATACAGAGTGAACTATGTTTCAGAAAAGAATATTCTCTTGCAAAACTCAAGCCTTTTAATGAACTTTATGGAAGCCCTTTTCCAAGAGTGAACGAAAGAAAAAAATGAAAAACAGAAAATGTCAAAAGTATAAAAGTTGAACATTTGAGATTTTAAAAAAAAAGAAACAAAAAAATAACAATCTGTGAAGTCACCATAGTGAGATAAAAAGTAAATATTTTGACTTTCCTATCATAGTTTTTATTTTATTGGGGCTCCAGACTTACATTCCCACTAGCTGCACTGCTGGTCCCAACTTTTTCTCAGTTGGTCGCCTCAACACATGATTCGGTCACACCCTGTTTTTTTTTTTTTGTTATTTTTTCAGCACATAGGCATAGACTAAACAATATGAGATAGACACAAGTGTATTCCTTGTTTTCAGTTTTAGAACAAATTCAGTATCATTTAAGGCGGCTACGAGTAACATTTAAATATCTTTTAAACAGTCTCATTTCCTCGTTTCCTCTGATAATCGTAAATTACCTTTAACAGCAAACGATACCATTAGTGCAAAGAAAGACGTTTTTATATAGTTTTTATTACTGCTTTTGGTCTGGTCGCACACCCAGTCCGATTTTCGGTTCGCTCGTGCAGGCTCTAGGCAAGGCAAGGCAAGGCATCGATTTAAAAGAACTGAGGGTTGCAGCAGACCTCAAGTTTTCTGGGAGTTTGTTCCAGATATTTGGTGCATAAAAACTAAAAGCTGCTTCTCCTCGTTTAGTCCTAACTCTTGGGACTGTAAGTAAACCTGTCCCAGACGACCTAAGGGCTCTGGACGGTTCATAACGTATCAGCAGATCAGTAATGTATTTTGGCGCTAAACCATTTAGCGCTTTAAAACCAACATCAGTATTTTAAAATCAATTCTTTGAGTGACAGGAAGCCAGTGTAAAGACCTCAAAACTGGGGTAATGTGATCCACTTTTTTGGTCCTAGTGAGGACTCGAGCAGCAGCGTTCTGAAGTAGCTGAAGCTGTCTGATAGATTTTTTTGGAAGGCCTGCAAGGACACTGTTACAGTAGTCAAGTCTACAAAAGATAAATGCATGGACAAGTTTTTCTAAATCTTGCTGAGACATAAGTCCTTTAATTCTTGATATGTTTTTAAGGTGGTAGTATGCTGACTTATTAATTGATTTAATGTGTTTCTTGAAATTCAAGTCGGAGTCTATGACAACACCAAGATTTCTGGCTTGGTGTGTGGTTGCATAACAGATGTAAGCCGTGCGCTGACTTTTAATTGTTCATCTTTGGCACCAAAGACAATTACTTCAGTTTTGTCGTTGTTTAATTGACGGAAATTTTGGCACATCCAATCATTGATTTGTTCAATGCACTTACTCAGTGCTTGTATCGGACTGTAGTCTCCTGGTGATATGGTTATGTAAATTTGTGTGTCATCTGCATAATTATGGTAGCATAATTTGTTCTCTCTATGGTCACATATCCGTATTGGTCGCAAATTTCAGTGTGGCGCTGCAACGCGACTTGAGAAGCCTATCCCTCCAGGTGAGGGAAGGGGAGCGGGAGCCTTGTTTGAGCCTTTGTCGTCATAATGACTGATAACGGGGCTGAACCATCAAAGAAAAAAAAGAGAATGCAATAAACCTGCACAACCTGTTCTATTTCTACAACTGCCTTCTCACACAAAGAGAATAATCCCTGTCATTGTCATTTCAACATTTTTTTTCTTAAAGCCTGTATAGCAGCACCTTATGTCTGCTGGGGTGTGAGTGGGTTTACACTTTGTGGATTCAAATCCACTTGAACTATTAAGGTTCATTTTTTGACATCAATAAAGTTTTGTGGAGTTTTTCTCCTCAGCAGAGTAAGTGTGTTATTGAAACTTTTGAAGGGATCAGTGGCCAACAGAGTTCCAAATCACAGAGTGTATTGACTCATTCATGTAGCCTATAACAAATTATGACTGCAAATATGATGAACTCTGTCTTCTGTTGTGTAAACTTCTATGTAGAATGTTATGCCTCAATTACTCAGGTGCGCATTAAAGGCATATGAATGTAATCTTGTTTAAATAAAGTTTCTTTCTGACTGAATAGAAGAAAATGAGTTTGCTTTACTTCATACTTTTGTTTTGGTTAATCAATATTTGGTCTGGGGTGAGCACATATGCCTCAGACCAGGTGTACTCTGTTTACTCAGCTTGAACTGGCTGCCATTCATAAACGTATGGTTTCAAACAGATGCGAATGGGCACAAACAGGTGGTTATATACAAATGGATGGATAGAGAGGGAAATCAAACACAACTGCAAATGCAATGATTGCCACAAAACGACAAGGAAGCACAATTCAAATTGAATTTCATGTTTTTTTTTATTATAATCACATATTGGTGGTAATTCTTCAAGTGTTTCAATCTCAATCTTCTCTCTATTCATTCACTGTCCTCTTCACAGGGGGCTTTGCCCTTGCCTGTTTTCTTGTGGTAGTGACATTTGGCCATCATACACACACACCTAGAAAACTCTTTGAAGTTGACCTGTCCGTCAAACCCACTCATCTTCCGCATGGCCTTGGCACCACCTTCTTCAATTTTAGCCTGGAGAACAGATCATTTAAGGTCATGAAGCACATCTGAAAGGTGAATAGGACGCAGGCTAACAGGGGAATGTCTTAGATGTAACTGTGTCATGTACAGTGAGTGTGTTGAGCTTCTTACTTTAATCTCGGGGTTTTCAATTTCTTTATCAAACAGCTTCTTCATCTCGTCCTTGCTCAACTTGCCATCGCCGTCAGAATACTCCAAGAAGATATCCACAATGTTCTGAATGGCCTGTTCTAGACGAGCCATCACTGCTGTAGCTGGAAAACAAGGTGGAGATTGGAAAACCTCTCGATATCTGCAAATTAGATACATACTGTATGCTGTTTGACAAAAGTAAAACGGTCAGAACTAACAATGGTAAAAGTTTCAAATTTTTGTTTGTTTGTTCCTTCTCACAGGTTTAGGTATTCAGAGAGGTAAAAGAAGTCAGATGTTCAAACTCAATACTTTAAAGCAGGATGACATACGCTCAGTTAAAGGGTAAAGGGTTAACAGTTAAAGTTTTAAGAAAAGGTAAGGACATGCTATCAGGTTTTAGAGGCTGCCAGGCTGACAATATTAATTTCTTCTCCAACAGAACTCACCTTAGAGTTCACGTTCAACAGGTAAAGGGAGATCACGTCTGTGTCACAAGCTTGGTCCCAGATTAAACTGATGTCAGACTGAAGGGAAAAGTCTCCATTTTATATTAGCAGACAAACAATGTGTGACACATGCAAATACATATGTAGAAAGAGACATGTGCAGTGATTCATGTACTGGACATCTGGCCCACTCCCATCAAACCAGCTCCACGGGTCCTTTTGTGCCAGTCTGTACGACTAAAAGGATTAATATAGTTTCATGTTTCAATAGTCTATTGATGAAAAGTTTTGCATTGATCCGTGACGTGTTGTGTCTAACAGTAGATAGATAATCTGAGGAGATAAATCCTTCTTTTCATTGGGGAGATGTAAGGTTGGGCCTACTGTGGAGTAAGATATGTAATTAATGAAAAGCTACACAGCCAGTTGATTTGGTTCTAGTCCAAAATGTTGGGTATAAGTCACACTACATGTGTTAGTGTAAGTATCATTTGAATATGCAGCCTTTTTGTCACATTTGGAAAAATGACTTATGCCTTAAGCTTTATGTTTGAGGCAATGAAGGAGTGCCTGAGAAGTGGTCAGGTGATCCCTTTTGTGGTGAGGAAGAATCGCTCGACTGAGAAAAACTGAATCTGTATTTGATCTCTGAGAAATTCTCAACCTTGTAATACCGTGGTCCAACTGAGCAGCGTTGCCAAATACTCCTAAAATAAATTTTGTGCAGATTCTTACCAGGAGTTTGAGGGGATCATCAACATAAGTTTAAGTTACAGTATGTGTCACATCTCCATTACATGCTAGGGCAAATACAGGAAGCAGAGTTAAATTAGCCATACTATACTTAAACCTGCATTCTCTTGATTTACTTGTGTGTAATGGATTCTACTTGTGGAGTAGAATAGGCATAGGATTAATTTATTCTTACGCTTTTGTTATAGCTTTGCTTTCGACAGCCACTGATTTGGGTCACCGGCAGAACACCTATTCATTTATAGTGTATTTACACAGAAATATTTGCAGTAGCTTACCTGTCTCTGGCAGTTTCATAAAAACTCATCTACACAAAGAAAGTAAACCTGTTCAGAGCATACTTTTTCTTCTTGTCCGATGTGAGCTGGGGTAGGATCCAGTCCTGCACATGATAAACTGATATGCATAAATGGATGCAAATAAAGATAAATGCAAAACTAGTGATAGCAGCAACTGTCACACACATACTATTATTATTCAGATGATACTTACACAAAAGCAGACACGGCTATGACTTCTATCCAACATTTTGGACTGGGAATAAATCAAGTCGCTGTGTAGCTTGTTATTTAATGCCACTAGTCTCTCCAACATAGCCCAACCTTGAAGCTCCTCAATGAAAAGAAGGATTTATCTCCCTGGATTATCTCATCCAAACCTATAAACACAAAACGTCACAGAACAATGCATGCACATTAAGTCAAAGTGCAAAAAATGTCTTCAATAGACGACACAAACATGCAATTATATTTTGAGCGATGATAAATTCCTTTAGCTGTACAGAATGGCGCCATAGGACCGGTGGAGCTGGTTTTGATGGGAGTGGGCCAGATGTCCGGTACATGAAATCACTGCACGTGTCCCTTTGTTCATGTATGTTTTTGAACGTGTCACAAATTGTTTGTCTGCTAATATAAAATGGAGACTTCTCCCTTTAGTCTGACATCAGTCTCATCTGGGACCAAGCTGGTAACACACAGACGTGAGCTCTCTTTACCTGGTGAACGTAAACTCTATAGGTGAGTCCTGTTGGTTTGTCATTACTCAGAATATACTGTAGTGTTATGTTTGTGTTGTCTATTGAGAAATGTTTGGCATTTGTTGACCTTGACCACAAGTCCAGGCATGTGAACGCATTGAACTGCCAAGTGTTGTGTGCATAGGTAGGGTAGGGTAATCCAGGGAGATAAATCTTTCTTTTCACTGAGGAGCTGCAAGGAATATATGGAGGGATTGAATAGTGTCTGTAAACTGGCAGCCTCCTTATTGGTCCAAAACAATGGAGCCTGTCCTTACATTTCTCAAAGCTTTAACTGTTAACACAAATAGCACTGAGCGTATGTCATCCTGAGTTTAAAGAGAGAAGAAACAAACAAAAAAACTTGTGACTTCTACCATTGTTAATTCTGACCGGTAAACTTCCATCAAACAGCATATGTATCTAGTATGCAGATATCAAGAGGTTTTTTAAGACTTTAAAATAAGGATTCTGCAAAAACCAACCAATCTCCATCTTGTTTTCCAGCTACAGCAGTGATGGCTCGTCTAGAACAGGCCATTCAGAACATTGTGGATATCTTCGTGGAGTATTCTGACGGCGATGGCAAGTTGAGCAAGGACGAGATGAAGAAGCTGTTTGATAAAGAAATTGAAAACCCCGAGATTAAAGTAAGAAGCTCAACACACTCACTGTACATAACACTGTTACATCTATAAAATACATTCCCCTTTTACCCTGCGTCCTATTCCTTAACTGTAATGATCTCTTCCCCAGGCTAAAATGGAAGAGGGTGGTCCCAAGGCCATGCGGAAGATGGGGAAAGATGGACAGGTTAACTTCAATAAGTTTTCTAGGTGTGTGTGTATGATGGCCAAATGCCACTACCACAAGAAGACAGGCAAGGGCAAACCCCCCTGTGAAGAGGACAGTGAATGAATAGAGAGAAGATTACTTGAAGAATTACCACCAATATGTTCATTCAATACTGACTGATGAAGAAAATAAATGAAAACTATGGCAATCATTTCATTTGCAGTTGTGTCTGCTTTCTATCTCTATTCCCATGTATTTGTATATAATCACCTGTCCTTGCCAATTAGCATCTGTTTGAAACCATGAATGCCAGCTAGTTCAAGCTGAATAAACAGAATGCACCTGGTCTGAGGCATATCTGCTCACCCCAGTAAGAATATTGATTGACCAAAGGAAAGGTAGCCCACTAAGTAAAACAAACTTGTTGGGTTGAGTGTCTCAATAAGCTTTTACAAAAATCAGTGATTCTTGAGAAGTGGGACAAAACAGGGTGCAATGTTTAAAAAATACAAACCCTATGTTTCGGCAAATTAAATTACATGTATGTATCCAATATATACTAAGCTACTGAGCTAAACTTTGACACAACCTCCCGGCTTTTTTTTTTTTAAATCGTCATTGGTCTATCACCACCGTCAGATGTCAACTCCATCAGATTTCCTGTCTGACGGTGTTGACATATTTAACGTTTCTTAAACGTAACAAATGGAATTTATCTAGTAGCCATTTGGTTTTTCTGTTGATGTTAGGTGCTTGTATGAACTACTTCAGGAAAATAAAATTATCAAAAAATGTCAATAACTTCTTCAGAAATTGTAAGTCGGTGTTGACATATCATGGTTGTGACACAGGACTTTCAAGATTCGGAATGTAAAATATTCTAAAACTACAACACTTATCAGAGCCTGTCTGATTCTAATGTACTCTGCAGAGGTAGAATTTGACAAGAGGTCCTTCAAAGTGACAGCTGCCCCTTATTTCGCCTGATTTTATTACATTTTACATAATGAAATGTCTGACGGTATTGACTTACAGTAAAGTGGTCCCACCACTTAGAATCCTTATAAAACATGAATGTGTTAAAAACTGTTTTTATTGATATAAGAGATTATTTAGTGTTGCTTTTGATGAAAAAAGCTCTTTTTAATCATTAAAGTATATTTTTAATAGGTGTTAGAAAGATTGAAACCCTTTCTGTGGACACACTGTTTTGGACGTTGTGAGAAGATAACAAGTGTCATATATTTGACATAATAATGATAAAATAAAATTTAAGGGGATAATTGTGCTCCAGACATTCTATTCTAAATCCCTAATAACATCTACAATTTTAAATATTTTTAGTTTTAAACATAACAGCAGTTACATAATATGGAAGACGGCCTTTTGTCCCGGTTCTCAAGAATCACTGAAATATGATTGAAAATACATTTTCATAAATAGGTCTATCAGAAAACTTAGTTAAAAAAACAGCTGTCATACTAGCTAGACCGTTTGGCATGACTGTTTGGGTGTGGCCATATCAAATAGTCTCCATGGCAGCAGTCATTATTTTTATAGAACATTCGGGCAGAGCGCTATGATGGGTTCGAAACACTTATTGTGATATTTAAGATTATAGCCTGCCTCATCTAAATCAAATTTTCGTTAAGTGTATCGAACTTAAATGACAATATTTTAAATTTAGATTGATTCATATCTCTAACTCTTTTCACATGTTACTATCATGCAACTAGCTCCCCAAATCACATAGTTAGAAGGATTTGGGTTTACATGAGAGTGTTAATCAATAAACTCTCATATAGTGTCAATTTAGCACTCTGTTGCCCACTGATCCCTCAAGAGCTTCAATAACACACTTAGCCTATACTCTGCTACTCTACTGCTGAGGAGAGAAACAACAGAAATGTTTCCACAACACCCAATAACACCCTAGCAGACAAAAGGTGATGCTAGTGACAAGACAGACAGAAGAAGTATAAAACAATGTTGGAATGGTAATTATCATGTTGGTGTGAGAGAGCAGCAATAGAATTAGAACAAGTTTTGCAAGATTTTCATCTTCAACAAGTTCAACATGTTCCCCCATCTCTGCTAGTGTTGTTATCATATAGATTTTGGGTTGAGTGTTGCCAACAGAGATATTAATAATAATATTATACATAGAATTTATATAGCGCTTTTCCAAATGCTCAAAGACGCTTCACAATTTATTTATTTATTTTTTATTTATTTATTTATTTATTTCGGACAATTTCACACAATACACAATTATCTCTTTCACATCATAAATCGTAATTAGTGTTGTCCGAAGGGTGACGGAAGAAGCCTAAGGCTTATCGAGTCCCGCCCCCACTTTCATCAGATTCAAAAATCAGATTCACATTTACTGATCACAGAAAAGAAAAGAAAACAGAAAAAAATAAAAAGTAAAAATAATGAAAAAAAATAAAAAATAAAAATAAAAAGGAAGAAAATACACAAGGATTAAGTATATATATATATTTTTTTTTTTTGTCTGTTAAGCTGCAGTCCAATACCCAGTCAATTTTCATTCTCCTTATTCATTGACGTTGCACAACTGACATGCTATCCAATTTTCTCGATGAATTTTAATTAGTCATTGTTATCCTCTCCTTCCACTGCAGCCATTTTTTCGATGTCTCCTTTGATATTAGCGATGTCTCCTTTCATGTCATCGGATTAATCCACTTGCTTCAGCTTTTAAGATCAGTTCTGCTCCGTTCTGAGTTTCTGACAATGCAGAGTTTGTTTTGCCCTTTTATTGTGGCCTTTTCAATGTCATTATCTGGTAGTCTAAACACATCTGCAAAAGTATTCAAACCCAAACAAGTCATTCTGTTGACCTATCTTTTACAGTAATGTTATGAAAGTGCCATCCACCATTTATCAGCTTCTTAGTGCTCTGCATTCAGTATAATTCAGTACAATAGCAGCTAAATCATGCAAAACAAAAACAAAACAAAACAAAATAAAAACATTAAAAGGTTAAAAGCATAGGTGACAAGGTGTGTTTTGCGGCTGTTTTGAAGGATGAAAGAGTGTTGGCATTGCAGGTGTGGTTGGGAAGGGCATTCCAGAGGGAGGGGGCGGCTGCATCAAAGGTCAGAGATGGTAAGATCACTGTCATTTCTCATCAGTGAGTTTAATACAAACATACGTACGCAGTTGTGTGCCATATTTTGCTATATAGCTCAAAGACTGGAGGAAGAAAGAAAAAAGCTAATCTCTCAAATTGTTGGAAATGTCTTTTCAAGAAATGTAAATAGTAAAGTTAAATTTATATTTTAGAACAGATAGAGTACCTTAATAAACAATTCATGTACATGTTGTTTCTTCCATCTCCAGGATAAAATATATGTTTTGTGGAGTTGAATGGGATCAGGGTTATTCATTCATTCATATGAACACACACCTTGGCATAGCTTTTTTTTCAATGTCCAGTGATTGTAGGTGCCTTTCAGACAGCTTAATAATGTAGTGTAAGGTATGTATATAGAGAATTAATTTAATTTTAAACTGGATAAAATCTAGTCATTGTATGGCTTTCCATTTTCAAAAGTAGCCGTAGGAGAAAAGACATTCAAATCTCACTTTCTCTGGTCTACTATCACGAGAGAACTTGTTGTACTTGTTTGATGGCACCATCTTTACAAATGTGTTCTTTAGTTCAAGCTGAATAAACAAAATGCACCTGGTCTAAAGCACATGAGCTCAGTCCAGTCCCATTCAACCAGTTGTTGTGTTGTGAATGGTTTTCGACCATAGTGCTGCGTAAATCAACACAAGAGGTAAGGTTTTCAGTCAGAAACCTTTTTGCAACCCCTCAATACACTGCAGGTTCTAGCATGAATAAAAAAATATACTGTATAATATACAGGTCTTCACCTGTTTAGAACAGGTTGTGTAGGTTGAGTGTTAATGCCAGGTGAAGCAATGAAAATGTGCCACACAAACATCCAGCATACAGTAAATGTGACTCACTGTCAGTTTGTACTTTTTGTAAAATGTATTTATAACTCAAAACCTCAAGATTAAGGAACTTATTAACGCATTTCTCAGCTGTTCTAAATTATTAATTAAAAAAGATTGATGATGAACGACTGTGGAAGTCATAAGGCTATACCATAAGGACTGTAAACATTGTTTAACCTTAATGTCTATTTTACCCAACAATGACATATTATTATTCCTGAAGACCAGAAGACAATACACACAAGTAAATGAAGTGAATGCATGTTTTTCTACAGTAGGTCTCAATGTCAAGTGTAAACTTCCCCTTGCTTCCAGTCTTTGTCTCACTATGTCATGGAGATGTGTACAGAGTAAAAACTAAAAGAGGTCATAGCAAAAACCAACAGAAACCTATAACAATTTTACTGCAATTAAAAGTATGCAAGAATACAAAAAATATAAAAACACATTAAAGAAATTTGATTAGAAATTAAAACAAATACAGATATAAAATAAATAAGACAAAAAAAAGTTACATCAGGCAATGCATACTGTAAAGCCGTATAGGTTATTTAAGTAATTTGAGTCAGTTGGTCTAATGGCACTTTTCCACCGTAGCTCTACTCGACTCAACTCGACTTAACTAAACTCGGTTTGGTAGCAGCCATAGATAGTAAATAATATGGATGTAGTATCCGGGCTGACCTCAGTTATTCACACGGCATCCAATAATCCTGGATTGTGCGCGTCGCCATTTTTTGAGATTTTTACTCCGCCTCACGTCGGGGGGAGGGAGTAGAGATAGCTGACGTATACCTCCGAGGCAAAGTGAGGGACAACGGGCGGAGAGCTGTCACTCAAGAGATCGCGCCAATACATTTTAACCTCCGATAAAATAAAAACTAGCGTGGTCCAAAAAAATTCACCCCCCTCAGTGTTGTTATGGAGATATAACCTAAACATACAGACTAAAATGGTTTTGTGGACCAGGCTGTAAATAGGTTTAATAAGACTTTGAAAACGGCCTGTCTAACAAGTGAGTCAAAGAAAAACTGCTCGGTCTTGGTACCACCCCCCAGTGGCACTTCCGGGTTACTACAGTTGTGGTCACTTTCTTATTGGATGCTGGTAAAATTCGCTGAGGTTGGGACTTGGTAGCAGCACGGGTCGTTTTCCACTGCAAATAGTACTTCCTGAACGTGGGCGGGGTCGTCATACAAAGGGGAAAAAAGCCGACTCCGGAGCTAAATAGCAAAGCAGAAATTACGAGCAGTTGTCTGAACCAACATCCAAAAATATGGATGGAAAATGTTCAAGAAATACCCTCCTTTTAAGTGTTTGCTAAAAGAAGCAGAAGAATATTGCGATGGGCCATTAAAAGGGAGGATTGGTGTCCCGATGTGTGACTCGGCCACTCAGTCAGCTGTAGGGAATCCGGGATGCGTCACGTACATCCCTATGCACGTAAATATGAGCATCATAAAATTGTCTGTTTTGTGCTTGTTTCAGGATACGTGTTTGAAAATGCAAGCCGTGTCTCAGCCTGAATATTTTATTGAAGTAATCACTGCAATGTAATGTAATCGCTCGCACACAACACAACTGGGTGAGCTTAAAGAATATATGGACATTTCAATACGTTTTTTCGGATCTGTGATGCAAATCAAATGAAAGAGAGCCAGAGAAGGCTGCACGCCGCGAGACAAAATACACTCGAAAAGTCCGGAGAGTTTGGGAGTAAATACAACAGAATGAAGCCAGTAGTCTCTGGCCAATCAGTGGCCGGCAGTCGGCCGAGGTCACCTTTTAGCATTGGCTCAGCTCACTTGGAAGCTAGAGTGAGGTGATACCAAAAAAACAGCCGCTAGCAGGGACCAGGTACCATGATATTGCGGTGGAAACGCCAAAAATGCGAGTTGAGTCAAGCTGATACCATGCAGTGAAAAAAACGCCATAATTCAGTTGAGCGATTTTCCCTGTTGATAGTCAGCAACCACAAGCAGGGAGAAGCAACACCCTACCCAGTTGTTATCAGCCCCACCTTCGCAGCCTGAGGCTCTGGGGCCTAAGAGTTGTCAGGTGGCTCCTTGGTTTGCCTCAGCGCGCTGGAACGAGAAGTTACTTGTAATAAAGGTACTTTGTTGGACTGATTGCAACAGTATACAGTCATTATTCTGTGACGTTAAATGCAGCATTGCTGGCTGTGAAGATCATGGCGGCGCGGTAACGACCCACGCTCCTTGGCACCATTTAATATCCATGGAAAAGAAAGAAAAAAATAATATATCAATGCGATAATGATTCAATCGACCTTATTGACATCACAGCTATGCAAGCCTTGTCAGCACAAAATGCATGACAACATATCGGACTGCATTACAACAAATCAAACATTACGTTTCATTGCGACTTCAATTGATTCAGTTTCTTTCACGAGAGCAGGGCCCTGACCAATTTGGCGCCCTAGGCAAGATTTTAGCTGGCGCCCCCCATTGCATTGCAGTCAGGTCCACCACTGTTCATACACTCACACAGAACTGGATAGCTTTGTCTTTGACATTTCATTTTATTTTAGATAGAAAATAACCCACAAAATAAAAACCATATTACAAAACAAGTGACATAACATTAAAAAATGCACAGAAAAATGCAGACGTTAAAATTTTAAATTATAATCTATTACAAGTATAGTTTAAATACATCATAACTTTGCATTGAATATAATTCCACACAAAAGCTATATTACAAAATTAAATGACAGAGACCTCTGGTTTGTACTGTTATTTAACTTGATTCCAACAGAGAGCTGTCTACATTTAGATGTTAAGACCTCATCTTCATATCTCAACAAGCTCACCTCACCTTGCTACAGCCTGACTACTCTTGCCTTTGGGTCTATTGGTGAAGCCTTTATTCCTCATGCTGCATCACTGGGCTGTGCTAAGGTGGAGAAGATGTCTGCAGGACAGGTGGCTCAAAGTATTTCAAAGGAAAACCTGAAGAGAAAAGAGAAGTATACATGTTGTTACATTATTTATATTAATACATGGTGAAAAGCTTTAAAATGGAAATTAGATTAGATTAAACTATTGTCATTAAAATGAAATGCAGTTCAGCATCCAACCAGAGTGAAGAGAAGCAGTAACTAATGGAAAGCTAAGGTACAATCAAACGGAAAAGTTTGCTCCTGCTTTTTATTAAATCAGAATCAAGCCTTCTGATGATATCTCATGGCTTTATGTATAGCACTTTGATTTACCTTGTGTTGAAAAGTGCTTCACAAATAAACTTGACTTGCCTCGCCTCAGGTAGGCTATGCAATATTAACAGTTATTATACTGTGCACTTTTAACACTGATGTAAACTAACACAACAAACCAAAGGTTGACAACCATTAATTATAGTGGAAAAGGGATAGCTTTCTAATAACCATTACAAGCAGTGCAAACTTTGGCAAGTTATGGGGATGTTAGGGGATGTTAGGGGATGTAGGCTACCTGAAACATCTTTCTAAATGTCTCTGATGAATTTAAGCTGGGAGTAACGTATACCCATCTTCCAAAAGTAAGCTAGCAAGTTAACACACTGCTCCTACAACGGCTAAAACAATGCAGCACGCTATTCATTCATCACATTAACGTCACTGTACGCCTACCTCTGTCTTTGTCACGTTTTTCCTCCTCTTCTTTTCCTTTTCAGTCTTCCCATGGCACGAGAGAGCTTTTGTCTGTTTAACATGGTGTGCGCTCTTTTCTTCCGGTTCCGACCGGTGAAGTTACTGTTCTTTATATGTCCATGGTTCAGATACCTGGCTGATCGCCAGAAATCTGGAAGAGTCTATCGGAGGAGGAGGGGGGGGCGCTTCATTTTTTTTTTTATAGTTTGTCTATCCTCAGTAGTTGTCATATTTTAAGTTTAACTCATATTTTGAAATTATAGTATTAACAGTATTAGTAAAAAAAAATAAAATAAAGTTTTGGTAGCCCTTTTTATTTTTTTTTATTTTTTAGCGGCGCCCCCTGCGGATGGATGCGCCCCTAGCATTTGCCTATACTGCCTATGCCCAGGGCCGGGCCTGCACGAGAGCATACTGTCAATAATAGCTTTATAAGCAGCAATTACATGAACTCCCTGAGCAGGCACCAGAGCCAATGAACTGAAACAAAGAAAGAAATCAAGGAGAGAGCAGATACTGGACAAACTTGTATTTCATTGTGTTGCTTTTGCTTAACCCACACAACTGCCAAGAGAACAGAGGTCCAGTTTTCGATCTACCATTCCTTAGCCAGGATGCATTCAGCCAAACCATAGCTCATAAACGATAATGAACTCAAATGTATTACGACATACTCTTGCATAAGTGTTAATGCCTAACAGCAACACGCTTGTTTTTGATCAAGCGACGTTAGGCCTAATTGATTGCATGTTGTTTGCTCCTTCAAGACAGGAACATAGATGACTTGTTTACATCGCGTCTACACAAAGTTACTTTGCATTTCTGTAGCAAGTTTCAAACAGACGAGCTCCAAACAGAGAAACTTTTAGCAAAAGATCAAAAGAACATGGCGGACATAATAGGGAGGAGCAAGACAGGGAATAAAGACTTTCTTTCTATCTTTCTTGTCTCGTTTCTCGTCTCCCTTTGCAGCTGAAACCAGCGCTTTACAATTGAGCTACTTCCGCTGCAGAATTTCCTGGTATCACACATGCTTACCCACATATGCAAACACAATCGACCACTGAGCTGTAGTGGAAAGTTTGTTTTGCTGTTGTTACCATGAGAGAGGCATAGAGTAAACAGCACACAGCAGCAGCCTGTTTTCCTAAAACTGAGAGCACTGCCCTAGACACAGCAGGGTTACTTTTCCTCACAAAAATGTAGATTTTTAAAGTGAAACCACACTTCAGATAGTACACGTTTTCTTAAGGGGTTGTACTTCCAGTGGCTGTTTGAAGTGTCCTAAAAAAATATATCCATTATGAATACTAACATTTTTTATATTTTCCATCTGTTTTTTTGCGCTTGGTACAGTTAATTGCATAACAACTCCTCGTAACTTCTGCTTTGCTGCCTGGCTCTGCTCGAAAGCAACAGAGAAGAGCCCGCTTCCTGCCTCATGTATTTGCACTTATGTTCGATGACGTTGCACAGAAACCTGTCTATAATGTTAAGCATTTTCACCATCTACTGTAAGTTTAGCAAGTTAGCAATCTAGCAGGATGTTTATCATGATTAAACACAAAGCACAGCCGAGGCTTATGTATTATTTGCCTGCCAGTCATCTTTCATATATTACACTACTGTACAAATATTGGCTTGAAAAGTGTGCTATGGAAGTTAACATCAGCCATGGGCATAACTTTTTATTTAATTTTTCAAATATGCTTTTAAACTGCTGTTTTAAATTCATTTGGAGAGGAAACCAAAATAACATGCTCTACATATCCCCACTAGTGCAGTTGAATAGCATAAAATGATTCACTTTGTAGATTTACATGTATTAATGAATAGTCAAGCCACAATTTAACTGTACTTAAGGTGGAGTCAGCGATTCTGGACGATGATTATTTTCAAAATAAGTGAATATCTCCTCACGATCCGCTACCTGTCCTAAGTTTGTGCTCACTGACAAAAAGAAATCTGGTGTTTATACACAGCCTAGGCTCTGTAAACGGGCATATTGCTAGCTAGGGTACGCCACCATTGTTTACATACCCCAGACAAAGACATAGACAATTAATGAAACCATTCCGCCTTTATCTCTCCCCCCCTTTAAACTTATTTTACTACCAATGGCAGAAGTACATAACAACTTGTGCTACGATCTAGTGTCAGCTCTTTTTGCCATTCAAAACCGACTGTAATGGTACAGTTACGAAACAGTTTGGTTGGGAATTGTGCAATAATAGGCTTAGTAAATGTTTGAGACCCTGCCCTTTGAATTAACTTGATACAACACAATGACTCAGCCACAACCATGTGATGCTTCACCACGGGAACTCCCAACACGACATCTGTGTATCACTTTACAATGCAGTCTGATGACACGGCCCATAAATCTGGGTATAAATCCTAACTGGGAAGGGGTAAATTATCACAATAGTTCAGAAAACAATTGCAACATATTTTTATGGCTGGTGAACTGAGCAGATATTATTTCAGTAGATGTTTTGCTGTTTGTGAAGGGAGGACAGAATATCATCTACAGGGAATGGTTTGTTTAAACAACATTTGCTGTCCACAAACATTCTTTGACAGTGAGTCACGGTGTCCCCATACCACGCCTATCCCGTTTTTTTTGTCCTCTTTTTACTTAATGCACTAGTGTATCTGTGTCTCATACCAACTCTGCAGAAAAAACTGCTCTACCCAACTCTGGTATTTAACAGCACTTTTTATTGGCTGTCACCTGACATGAAATGCAAACAAAGTGGAATGGGAAGAAGAATTTGCATAGCCTTGAAATATTTTACTCAGAAAGTATCAAGCCCTTTCATTTTAAAATATCAATCGTATAATAATTATCTGTTATCTTTTTGTGGTGCTTAAATTATACACATGCTGCATCTGTGCTACATCCGGCTGATGTATTTCTATTGGTGCAAGTTTAATACCAAGAAGGCACCGAATCATTTCTTTTGGCTTCCTCATGTGTTTGGCTGTAAAATGTTTTACCTGCAAAGTAAAAGCTGTGAGTAAAAGGCAAGAAAGGGGGCCTTCCAGTTTTTATCATTTCAACATTTTGTTTCTACGTTTTTCCGGAGAGACCAAAAAAAAAGATTGAAAAAAAAGATATGAAGAGGGGTGGAGGAATGGAAAGAGGGTGTGTCATCCTCTATATAAAAAGGTTTGTGTTGATGTTCTCCGCACACATCTCCTCTCTTCACTCTCGACCCACACACCAAATTCATCCAGTTCGGTAAGTGGACATTTGTGTCAAACTTCTTTCTATACTGAGGCATTAATACTTTGTCTCATTTTTGCTTTTTTAAATGATATAATGCTTGATCCCTGACATGTAGCAGTTTGTGTAGCCTGACCTGCATGAATTGACACTTGGGTGTGGTTCGTCTATTGTGTATGGCGCTGTGTCTGGATAGGGCTGCTGCCATGTCAACCTCATGTCAATGTTTTCCATCTATGTCAAGTTTATAATGATATCATTTAAATATTAGAATAAATAACTGAATATTATAATGTGAAAATTGTGAAATTGGAGGGGGATTCAGTAAATTAAGGTGGCCAAAGATTCCCCTCCATAAAAAGAACTTGAGGTATGCAGTAGGGTAGGAGGAATTAAAAAAGAAAATTAGTGGTGGGAGGAATGCAAGACAGAGCAGAGCCAAAGCCGTCAAGAAAACAACAATTAGAGGGGGAGGCAGGGTTCAGATGCCTTGAATTTGTTTTTAATAAAGTGTTGCATGTACCAATGTATTTGCTTCTCTGTCGCCACTGGTTTAAAACCAATGCAAATTAACTAAAAAGAGCAAGACTTGGAGGAAATGAGAATGTGAACTGTTTACAGTCCTGATCCTGGCTGTTCATCTACATACTTGCAGTGTTTTAAATAGATGCTCCAAAGCAGAGTCCAATGTATGTGTTACAATGATGCAGCCATGTAAAATGAACAAGTCGATACAAGTGAATAAAGAAACAAACACTGAATAAAAGTCAACAATATGTTTTTCTTGTTTCAGCCACCATGTCAAAGTTACTAGCTGCATTGGCCACCCTGAAGTCTGTCTTCACACAGTACGCTGGAGGAGATGGAGACGCTAGCACCATGACCAAGAAAGAACTGTCCAATCTACTCCGTGATGAGTTTCAGGGGGGAAAAGTAAGTTGAAAAGATGGAGTGACATTGCAACACCGAGCTGTAAAGGCCTCTTTGACATAATTGATGTTCTTTTGTGAAGCCACTTACACATCCTAACTGTGACTGTTTTTGTTTTGTTCTTTTTCTTTCGCTGCAGCCCGGCAAACAGGCTGAAGTGGACCAGTTCTTCGCCGCTCTTGATGCTGACGGAGATGGAACAGTTAGTTACATGGAGTATGGTGTTTTCGTACTAACCCTCTCAGCAATGTTTTGAATTGAGTGCTAAATACTTTGGCCACATATGCTATCTTACCCTCTTTAATTTGTACTAAATGAAAATAAAACTGGGTGATCGAACTTCCACCAGCACTTCAGTCACATCCATAAATGTACATGTGTCATTATCATTTGTCCTGAAATTGACCCTTACTGTGTGTGTCACTGATTTTGAATGTCAGAGGTGATTAATAAAGAAATTAATGATGTCACATTTTACCAGTGTTTTAAGTGTGTATTCTTAAGAAAAACAACAACATACTGATTTGCTTTCTACTCCATGTTCATGGGAATGAATGCCTTTAAAATCATCTTTAAAAATACATTCAATCTTTAATATAATATGTAGCCTAACTCAAATGGCAGTCTCTTCAGGGACCCATCCCACAATGAAATGTGTCACTGTTTGGATTGGACATATGACAGGAAATAGAGAGAGAGGCAAACAGAGTTGTAGCCTATCCACATGTGGTCTTTAACATGCTTTAAACATGATTGGTTTAAAATGAGTAAAGCCCTATAAGTCCTTTCAGTTGCTTATTAAATCTCCACGAAACAGAGATGACATCTTAAAGTAGGCCTAATCTCCAGGGGCATGTTTTTTAAGAATGAATTCATTCTACTGTGCCCATGTGTTTTTAAACCTGCAGTGTGTAGAATTTTGGGTTTTATTTCCTAGCAGATTTTGTAGAAAGTAATTATAATATCCATAAGTACATTTAATTTAGTGCATAATAGCTGACATTGTTTTTTTGAATTATTATTTTTTCCCTTAGAAAGGGTCTCATATATGTCCATATTTCTGCATATTTTGGACCAAGGCCTAGTGCCGCCATCTTGAAAGTGTCATAGTTGGAATGTCATCAGGTGCATAGAGCTGTTAAGCGGAAGTGGCGGAATTACGGGGCATGGGGCCTATCGGCTGAAAAAAATGAATGGGAGTCTATGGAAAGTAATCTACTATTTTCTGGTCCCAGTCATTAAATGCCTTGGATTACATATATGTTTTGTACGGGTCTAAATGATCATTTTTCATGTGAAGAGTTTGACAGTATGTTGTATGATTATTCGTCTAACGGCTTTTGAAAAAATGTTACAAGAACAACTACAAGTCTTGTCGCCTCTGTGACGTCACCTCAACACATTCCCTCCACTTCTCGACTGACAGTGCTAATGCTAATGCTAATGGCTGGCGTGGACAACGCCAACAATCTCCCCACTCGAGAAATTGAAACTCTCCACATGTCCACTTGTGTAGTGGTTTTCGCCACGCTGAAGACTTTTGTCTTGACCTTGAAAGAAGGCAGAAAAGTGCATTATTGACACAGCCATGTTTTGGAGCTAAGCCGGTGCGAGTGGTGGTGACGTATATCATAAGTGTCAAGAGCAGCGAAGAGCTGTCGTCCACAAAAGCGCTCTGCACAAAACCTGACCGTATCCAGCTTCTAATCGCTAAATTGTTCCATTCTTTGCACAAAAAAATACCATCTAAATCCATACAATACATATGTGTAATCGAAGGCATTTCATGACTGGGACCAGAAAATAATACATTTCTTTCCATTGACTACCGTTGTAATTTTTCGACCCGATAGGCCCCATTCCCCGGAAGTAAGACACTTCCGCTTAACAGCTCTATTGTTTAAAATTTTGAATTGTTCTTGTCCTTGAAGGCCACTGTAGCTTCTGTTATTATTCAAAAGGGTTGGGGTTACCCAGGGAGTGTTGCATTCTAGAACTTTGTAGAACTTTCTTGATGATGTCATATTACACACTGCACCTTTAAGATGTGTTTGTCAACGACAGATGCGCAGCCTTTCCAAGGCTGCCCCCTTGTGTTTAGCACAACAAGATTCAATGATGTGATGCCATCAAAATAAGAACAGGATAGTGAAACCTACCATTTCCAAAGGTGGATATTCAGAGTTAAAAAATAAAAAAGGCTACAGATTAGGCCTAGCAATATCTTTCCTATTCTGGAAACAACTCTCTCTCTCTCTCTCTCTCTCTCTCTCTCTCTCTCTCTCTCTCTCTCTCTCTCTCTCTCTCTCTCTCTCTCAGCATGTATGAAAACTACCATCTACCATCAACTGGTGTACCCAGAGAACCCATTCACGGTTAGGTTAGGAACCGAACCCAAGCGAAAGAGTCAGTCTGAAATGACCCATGGAACGCATCCGGGGGGCGGTCCCTCGCCAATCCTCGGCCTCTGTCGGTATTTTCCGGCGATCTCGGTCAGTTAGCTACATGATTAGCCTGCTACCACCAGCTAATGTTTGCAGGGTTATTTACTGTGAGCTGGACTGTGGAGTGGATGATAATAATAGTGTAGAAAAATGGCGGACGTCGAGGGACAAGGAATTTGTTCGCCTGTCCCTCCGTTGCCTCACCCTTCCTCTCGTAACGGCTACGGTAGCGGTAACATCACACCGGGCACCGGCGGCGGCGATTGCCAAACGGCAACCACGGTTACCTCAGGCCCACGGCTAGTCCGGATAGTGAAGTCCGACTCGGGCTATGGTTTCAATGTCCGGGGACAAGTTAGTGAAGGCGGGCAACTCCGGAGCATTAACGGGGAACTGTACGCTCCACTGCAGCACGTCAGTGCTGTCCTACCGGGAGGTGCCGCCGACAGAGCCGGTATCTCGAAGGGGGACAGGATTCTTGAGGTGTAAGTGGCTACTGCTTTAGCTCACTCAACCCAAAGCATATTATTATGAGTAACCTACAGTTTTCATCCCTGAGTGATTGTCATTAAAAACCAAGGCAAGCAGAATAACATTCAATGTCTCTCTTTAATAACTGGAACCAGTGTGTGCATGCACCATCATCATACTGGTCGTCCGTGGGCAGAATAGCCGTTCATCCCAATGAAAAGAGTGTCTGTGTGTATGTCAGAGGGAAAAGATCCAGGGATCATTAGCAATTCCCGTCACGCTGAAACCTATTCCACTCATCCACAGCGTGCCAAAATATCTCAAGTCACCCCTTTATACTCATTAAGAGCTCTGACTGAGAGAAAAGCGATATATAAATAAAAGGTATTATTATTATGATTATTATTAATATGAGTATGTGTGACTTACACCCTGCAGCTTAATAGCTTTGCTTGCATTAGTCACTAAGGTTAAAAAGAGGCCAATCGTGATCATCAGCGTCTCTCATCTTGATGCATTAACCAGACTTTTTTTTTATGCATTTGTTGTTACTATCAAGTACTGAGTGAGTGCAATCGGGGCTCGGGTGGCTGTCCTTACTGGCGCCATAAGTATGCATGGAGACGGCTTGTTAGGCTCTGTTACTATGGAGAGGAACGCGCAGCATACAGTTGAGCATCAGTACTGGCGCAACAGTGTGTCTGTTTGTGTGGATTAAAGGTGATGCAGGAAGGGAGGGATGCCTCCACTTCAATACTGATTGGCTTTGCTCTCTAAAATCCACTATCTCATAGGCAGGTTTTTGCACACTGCTTCGTTAATGGATAACCCCTGCAGAAACCTGGCAGTTTGTTGAACCCATTAGTTTTATATGCCAGCGATCAGTTATTCTTCATCAACATCATTTGGATTATTGGCTCTACTGATTGTGTTTATGTCCATGACTCATTTATTTGTCCTCAGTGTAGGCTCCAAGTAACATGAGCTTTACTGGCCTCATTTGGGACGGTCTCATCAACTGTGCAGCGCATACAACAGGCCCAAATTTGACTAGATGCATGTTACATATTCATTGTTGTATTTAGCCCTGCTGTCAAGGCACAGCATGTACTCAATAAGTATGTCAGTGTGGAGTGCCTGTGTACTAGCTGCTGTACTGGCATAGAGCCTCTGCTATTAGCTATGCAATCAATACTTCTTTTTACAAACATCTCCTGCTTCCCAGCCTTTGCTGCAGAATAATCTATGACCCTGCATAACTTTTTCCCCCAGCCTCCTGAATAATACCCATTCTCTCTGTGTGCAGGTTATATTTTTGTGTCAGATTTAGCTTTATGTTTTAGGTGCATATCTTTTTCTTTTGCATGTGTAAGTAAGTGCTTGGATAAAGTACAATGTTGAAAAAAAACACCCTAAAAACCAAATTCTGAAGGATGCTTGTCAATATCACGTTCCGCTACCTGTCCGTAGTACTGTGTGTGTGCACCCAGTAAAGGCAGGTAGCGTATTGTGAGGAGATATTGACTGATTTTGAAAAAAAATATATATAAAAAAGCATTCCCGAAGTCGCTGACGCCACCCAAAAGATATAACACATGGGGAAATGTCCCTTTAAAAGTATTTGTTATGCTCAGAAGTGCTGATAGTGCAAAGGCCGCCACCACATCAGGTAGTTGTTATATGGTCATAAAGCTGCTCCAAGCAAAAGGATTCCAAAGTGCTTCGTCTGTGCTTTGTCGCGTAGCAGATGTGTGTGCTTTCTTTCTTCCACTGCACCTGCAAGATGGTTTTATTTGGGTCTCCCCTATCAGTCTTAGCTTATTTCTTCCTTCTTAATCAACTATCCTCACCAACGCTGGTTTCAGCCTCGCCACGTGCGCCCTGTTTCTGCTTGCCATAGAGTTATTATTGAATGGTATTGGAGCGCCTGTGCCCACACTGAGCTTTAGCCGTGTGTAGCCTTGGCCGCCATAACAGATCAGCTGTCAGTCACAAGCTCATTCTGAATACATACACAGACAGACAGACTAGACTGACTAGACACACACACACAGACACAGACACACACACACACACACACACACACAGACACAGACACACACAGACACACACACAGACAGACACACACACACATATGCAGTGTGAAAACGGAAGGACAACAAGGCTACAGTAAAAGGGAAAGTTGATGTGAGAATAGCTTTTTTTATCTCTCTGAGCAGCTCAAAGTGTATTTGAACAACATATTCGAACATCAACCTATTTGGAAAAACTCATGTATTAGAAAATCAGAGCCTGTCTTTGAAGAACCACTTATAGGTCTAGTCTGTGATTCTGGGAAAGCTTCTCGTCAAAATCAGTGAATATCCTCAATATCACCTACCTATAAACTGGTATTGAAAGGGGCACTGTTTAAAATTTTAAGTATTCTTTTAAGTGCATTCTAAAACTTTATAGAACTTTCTTGATGATGTCATATTACACAGTGCCCCTTTAAACAAAGTTTGGGTATGTAAACAAAAGGGACCCACACTAGCTAGCAACATGCCTACTTACATAGATAGGCATATAGTATATAAAATGGTTGTAGCATCCGGGCTGACCTCAGTTATTCCAACTACATCCAATTGTCCTGGCCTATGTGCTTCGCCATCTTGTCAGATTTTTACTCCGCCTCATTTCCTCTTACCGAAAAAGGGCATTGATATGACGTCAGGGGGAGGGAGATATGCCCATCTAGCTGACGTATACCTCAGAGGCGAAGTGAGGGCTAGCGGGCGGCTAGCTGTCAGTCAAGAGGCTGCACCCCTAATTATTTAAGTACATTTTAACCTCCAATATTTTAAAAACTATCGTAATCCAAAACAAATCTTCCCCCTCAGTGTTGTCATGGAGATATGACCTAAATAGAATGTTTTTTTTTACCAGGCCGTAAATAGGTTTAATTATGCTGTGAAAACGGGTATCTATTTTGGTATCACCTTTTAGTGGCCACTTACTTGGTGAACTGAATTTTTTGTCACTTCCGCATTGGATGCTGGTAGAACTCGCTGTGGTTGGGGCTTGAGCCTAGGTCGTGTTTCGATACTGTATCCTTTTTCAGCGCACACACACAGTTCTACAGGTAGCGGAGCGTGAGGAGATATTTACTGATTTTGACAAAAAGTTATTTTTACAACAAGCATACTCCAGAACCGCTGACCTTTAATGCCACACAAATAACAATAAAGATTTCCCCCAAGGTATTCATTGTCATTGCATTCAGGTTATGAAAATGAATAGCAAGAGACATTAAGGCAGTTCTTCTGGCTTCTGTTGTTCTTGAAAACACTTAAACCTGCAGTGTGTAGAATTTTGGGTTTTATTTCCTAGCAGATTTTGTAGAAAGTAATTATAATATCCATAAGTACATTTAATTTAGTGCATAATAGCTGAATTTTTTTTTTTAATTATTTATTTTTCTCTTAGAAAGGGTCTCATATGTCCATATTTCTGCATATTTTGGACCAAGGCCTAGTGCCGCCATCTCGAAAGTGTCATAGTTGGAATGTCATCAGGTGCATTGTTTAAAATTTTGAATTGTTCTTGTCCTTGAAGGCCACTGTAGCTTCTGTTATTATTCGAAAGGGTTGGGGTTACCCAGGGAGTGTTGCATTCTAGAACTTTGTAGAACTTTTTTGATGATGTCATATTACACACTGCACCTTTAAAGGTACAGTGTGTAATATGACATCATCAAGAAAGTTCTAGAAAATTCTATAAAGTTCTAGAATGCAACGCTCCCTGGGTAACTACACGCCTTTTGAATATTAACAGAAGCTCCAGTGGCCTTCAAGGACAAGAACAATTCTAAATTCTAAACAATGCACCTGATGACATTCCAACTATGACGCTTCCAACATGGCGGCGCCAAGGCCTTGGCCCAAGTTATGGAGAAATATGGACATATGAGACCCTTTCTAAGGAAAAAAATAATAATTCTAAAAAAAAATTCAGCTATTATGCACTAAATTAAACGTACTTATGGATATTATAATTATTTTCTACAAAGTCTGCTAGGACCCACAATTCTACACACTGCAGGTTTAAGTAGAAGCCAAGCCTACTTTTGCAATCATGTTAATATTTGCAATAAGGATTTTTTTTTAATTATTACAATGAAAACCATTTCATTAGCACACAACATAAAGCATGGAATACTATATTTGAAGTCTCGTACTGGTGTGGTTTAAATATTTATTTGCCAAACTTTCCTTAACATTGGAATGAGTCTATAAAAAGAGTCAGAAACAGGCGTGCCAAGAAGAGCTTTTACAAATGATGCTGTGGCTGCTTTGAGTAAAGTTAACTGTAGCTCTGGTCTCGAGAACGCTGACATGCCTCTGACACATGCCCGCCAAAGGGGCACACGCCCAGTGTTGCTCATGCTCAGCTGTACTAATGACATACACCAAAGGTCTTATTCCTGAGTGGGGGAGATAGGAGTTTTTTAAGCAACGCATAAACAAAAGCTGCTTCACTTTATTCGCACCAATATTTGTTTTTTCAAAAAGTATTCACCTACACCTTTTGGAAATTCTCTAGATTAATTTTCGCTATAGCCCAGAATTTGCAATAGACACAAATGACGTGACAGCACAGTTGTCTTGCTAAAAACTCAAAGCTAGTATTTATTGCCATGTTGTATGATAAAACGCTCTGCATAGATAAACAATAAACACTTTCCTTCACAATGGTGATAAGTAAAAGTGAACTATTTACCCCTTCACAGCCTTAGTTAAAGGAGCTGTAAGCGGAATGGTCAGTTTAGCTAACTTCCTGTCAGTTACTGCAGTTAGCAGTCCCCTCGCTTGTCCCTAAGTCACCACATTAATGCACTGCAGTCTTCGAGCAGCAAGTTATCTAGCATCATCTCAGATCCGTAAGTGTGATAAAACATGATAAAAACCATCAAAACAGACATTGGGAAGGATTTTTACCTGCTCCGCCATTGTAGGCGCAAAAACATTCACCCATGTGTCGCTCTGGCGTGCACCGGCAGTGAGACCATGAGTGGGACGGGTGTGGGTTTGTAGCGTTCTCTTTTGTGAGTGGATAACACTTTGGGATACTACATACATTTTAATTGCTGATTACATGCAGAGTAGCTGACTAAGAGATTGGCTTTATGTAACGCGCACATCGTGTAAGTGATTACTGTATGAATAAAGAATGATTTAACAGTTATATTATTATAAATAAACTGCTTACTTCACCTTTAACGTGGACATATCTCTTCCTCTGTGTTTTTTTCCCCCAGTAATAGTGTAAATGTGGAGGGGGCGACCCACAAGCAGGTGGTGGACCTGATCCGGGCTGGAGAAAGGGAGCTGGTGCTGGCCGTGCTGTCCGTTCCTCCCCAGGAGGCTGACTGCCTGGATCCCGGGGACGACGTCTTAGCCCAGTCCTGCTATGACTACTCTGACAAGCAGGCCGTCCCCATCTCTGTGCCCAGCTACAAACACACCGAGCTCAGCCAGGAAAAATTTGTGGTGGGTGCTGCATGACTTTTAGCAGAGAAATAGGACAAAGGTTTTTTTTTTTTTTTTTTTAAGGTGCAGTGTGTAATATTTGGATATTTAGTGGCATCCAGTGGTGAAAGTTCTAGAATGCAACCCCATCGCTTTTGAATAATAACAGAACGCTACAGTGGCCTTCAAGGACAAAAAACTAGTCACTTAAGATGGAATCATCCACCACTGCCTCAAGTCTTTCCACAATATCGAGTGATGAGGTGAAGATGTATTTAGTTATTTTTATTCTATATTACTTCTTCTTCGTCTTCCAACAGGTGCATTTCCCCAGGACACCCACTTTAAAGATGCATATAGCCATTACGTTTGTCCATTATGTGCTCCTGTGGAATTATGGCAGTGCGAAGTGGCAGCCTCCATGGTGGCAACTTAAAGCCACTACGAGTAACTTTGTCCATTGGCGGCCCCTTTGGACAAAAGCGGTAGTATTTTTATGACGCCAGCTGTCGTGAAGCTGTTTTCTAGCTCGTGCCGGGCGTGCGAGATTCAAATAATCAGAAAGCAATATAGTGCATGTCCGTGTGTTGAAAGTGTGAGGGCACCGGACTCTTTTCGGCTCCGTGAGAGTGGTTAGTGACACAGCATCAACTAATGCCAGTGCAATGAGTTGATGCAGTGTCACCGAACTACTCTCACAGAGCTGAAAGACTCCGTGTCCTCACAGAAAGCGAATGAACGAGAGGCGGCAGTTAGTATGGATCACGATGAGGTAATGTGTTTATGTTGTTGTAAATAATGACTATTTCAGATGAATAATGGTCGACTCATCTGATGATGGTGAAGCAAAGTAAACGTTGCGTTAGTACCGCTCATTCATTTAGGAGTAAACACTGCAGTCTAGTTCGCTCCCGTGAGATTGTGTATATGTTGCTTGGCAACGCCCTCCCGCTCATCTACCACTCTCCCTTTTAGCTTTTCATCATTGCATTTTCTTTTTTTTCTTTGATGGTTCAGTCCCTTTATCAGTCATTATGATGACAAATAACTGTCTCAAACAAAGCTCCCGCTCCCCTTCCCTCACCTGGAGGGATAGGCTTCTCAAATCACGTTGTTGCACCACACTGAAATCTGCGACCAATACGGATATGTGACCAAAGAGCCTGCACGTGCGAACCGAAAATCGGACTGGGTGTGCGACCAGACCAAACGCAGTAATAAAAACTATATAAAAACGTCTTTCTTTGCACTGATGGTCTCGTTTGCTGTTAAAGGTAATTTATGATTATCAGAGGAAACATGAGGCTGTTTTTTTTTTTTTTTTTTTTTTGCATTTTTTATGCTTTATTGATAGTGTAGAGACAGAGTTGAAATGGGGCAGAGAGGGGAGTGACATGCAGAGAACGACCACGGGCCGGAACCAAACCCGGGTCCGCTGCTGGCCGAGGCCCATGGGGGGGACGCCCTGCCAACTGAGCTAAGGGCGCCCCCTTGAGGCTGTTTAAAAGATGTTTAAATGTTACTCGTAGCTGCTTTAAGCACCGCTTTTATGTAGATAAAAAAAGCTCATTCTAAGGAAATAAAAGAAAAAACAACTTTTATTTTCAAGCGATTATACATTATTTAAAACACACTTATGAATATTATATTCCATTTTTACTAAGTCTGTTCTGAAAAATTCCAATTAATTCTACACACTGCACCTTTAAAAGATATACATTTTCCTCATCCTCTCTCTCTCTCTCTCTCTCTCTCTCTCTCTCTCTTTCCCAGGTATATAATGTGTACATGGCAGGCAGGCAGCTGTGCTCAAAGCGTTTCCGTGAGTTTGTTATCCTACACCAAAACCTGAAGAGGGAGTTTGCTAACTTCATCTTCCCCAAGCTGCCGGGGAAGTGGCCTTTTTCCCTGTCGGAGCAGCAGCTGGACGCACGACGCAGAGGCCTGGAAGAATACATGGAGAAAGGTCAGGGAGGATGACGGGCATGTTGTTTGCTCGGTGTAAAACTTTATTTAAAGGTGGAGACAGCGATTCTAGAGAATAATTGTTGTTCAAAAATTTTTTTGTCAAAATCAGTGGTGTGAATATGTGCTGACGATCCGCTACCTAGCCTTGTACAGTGCACTGAAAAAATATCTGATGGTAATGCACAGCCTAGGCTCTGAAAACAAAGGGTAGGTAAACAACGAGATCCACAGTAGCTGTCAAATTGCCCGTTCACTGGATTTTTTTCCAGCGCACACACAGTACTGATAGGCAGCATCTTGAGGATAAATTCACTGATTTTGACAAAAAAAAGTGTTTTGAATGACAACAAGCATTCACCAAAATCGCTGACTCCAACTTAAGATCACAATGTACTTGTAGTAGTTTTTTTATAATCCTCTCTGTTCTTATAATGTAATATGAGCAATCCGTTGATATTTTACATACATTTTTTAACCGCAGTTTGCTCTGTGAGGGTGATTGGAGAAAGTGAAATCATGCAGGAGTTCCTGTCTGAATCAGATGAGGTAAATAAAAAATGAAAAAAGTGTGTGTGTGTGTGTGTGTGTGTGTGTGTGTGTGTGTGTGTGTGTGTGTGTGTGTGTGTGTGTGTGTGTGTGTGTGTGTGTGTGTGTGTGTGTGTGTGTGTGTGTGTGTGTGTGTGTGTGTCTTTCTGTGGCCTCACAGTTTTTCTCCTCTCCTCATGTCCTAGAACTACAACGGAGTTTCAGATGTGGAGCTGCGAATAGCCATGCCCGACAAAACCACGCTCACTGTCAGAGTTCACAAAAACTCCACTACCGACCAGGTCTACCAGGTAAAATACACATGCAGACCTGAGTGACGTTATTATTACGGCAATCTCTTCTATGTCTCTTTTCCTTCTCTTTTTTATCTTTCAGGCCATGGTTACGAAGCTAGGAATGGACAGTGTAACAGCAAGCTACTTTGCTCTCTTTGAGGTCATCAACCACACCTTCGGTCAGTAAGAACAAATGGGTCTTTGAATTTATGTATAATGCCACTTTGCCACTTTCCCTTCAAGAGACAATCCTATTCAAAATATTCTAAAATGAGTTACCTGCATGTTTCTTGTTGATGTCATTTAAGACTGGCCCTGGCTCTTTTCAGTGTGCCACAAGAGTATGTCAGATTTCTTTTTAAAAACGTAACTAAATCTTTTCAGAATGAGTTCTTTTCAACCCACACAGCACCATTGAAGGCATTCTCCATTAACCGTGGGCCCTGTAAAGATAAATAAAGAAGGAGCAGCACAGTGGCAGTAAAAAAAACAAGTGATTTTGCAATCAGGTCACAAAGTTTCTTTCAGGCAAAGAATAGACCAGAAGTTCAATGGCATTTTTCTTCTTTCAGTGATTGTGAAGGAAGGCATCCATGTTTCAACCAATTGCAGATCAGATCATCATAAACATTTGCATTCCATCCACTCTAAAATATTTTTTTCATTGGGTAATAACATATTTGTGTTTACAGTACATGTTGGCAGTAAGTTTTAATTTTCTTTTCCCACTGCATACCAACACGATGAGAACTACATTCAGGGCTTATATGTTTTCACATATATTTGACACTACATTTTCTGTTGAACATGCAGAAAGATACTATTTTTCAAATTTAAAACAAACATTCAGAAAAAAATTAACTTTTATGAATAATATGGGATGTCACTCTCCTTCCTGTCTTCCCTCTCTCCGTCCTGTCTTTCTCCCTCTTTCTCCTTCAGTGCGTAAGCTTGCCCCCAACGAGTTCCCCCACAAACTGTATGTACAGAACTATACCTCGGCCATCCCAGGGACCTGCCTCACGCTGCGCAAGTGGCTCTTCACTACAGAAGAGGAGATTCTGCTCAATGAAAACCAGGCTGCTGTCGACCACTTCTTTCACCAGGTGTGTGCATATGTTTCTTTGGTATGTGTGTAGTTATGTGTTTTTTTGTTGTTGTTTTTTCATTAGTGTCCCCTGTTTGGCTGTGTTATTGCAGGCTCTGGATGATATGAAGAAAGGCTTCATCAAAGCGGAGGAGAAGTCCTACCAGCTGCAGAAGCTGGCTGAGCAGAAGAAGATGTCCATGGTCAGTTTCTCACATAAATGGACATACACCACACATTGAATCTACTACTAGTTTACCAAGTGTACTTATCATAGTGCAGCATGCCTCATAAAGCACTCTCTCCCACGTGTTCCGTCTCTCTTTACTGTTTGAAACAACAATGTGGAAAAATGCCTTCAGAGATTGTAGATTTGACTTTAGTGTCAGGGACACAAATGAAAAAGAGAGTGTTTCAAAACTCCCTGCTTCAAAACATCAATAACTTCCCATCACTTTGGAGTACTTAAACCTGCCCGAGTCTGTAAATACTCACACCTTTTCTCACCAGTGGAGCTGCAGGGAATAACGTAGTGTCTTTCTGTACTTCAAGATTTAAGATCAAGATCCTATTAGGTCACGTGTACTGCAATTACACAGCAGCAGTCGTCATATATATTCGTCATCTTAGGCTCCCTGCAATAACAAAGTATAAAGAAGAAAAGAAAAATGCAAAGAGAGGAACACACAAATGAAGAGAGAAATCTAAGATCCCACCCAAACAGAAAAACAACAACACATGAATGTGCAAAACACGATCTTTTTTAATGTAGGCCTACCAATAATGTAGATATATATAGATAAAAAAGAAAAGGAACATTAAATCACATGTAGATTACTGTAAAATGGAAATATTCATAGGCTACGAAATATGTGTGTAAATTATGTGTGTAAATAGTTGAGTAACAAAAGGTACATCTAAACCTCAGTCAGTTGCAGACCTACTTCTTGTAATATGTTGTAGAAAAACTCTATCTTGTCTCTACCTCTTCTCTCTCCCAGTACCTGAGTTTGTTGCGGGATTGCGAGGGCTACAACGAGATCATATTCCCCCACTGTTCCTGCGACTCCAGACGCAAAGGCCACGTCATCACAGCCATCAGCATCCACCACTTTAAGCTGCACGCCTGCACAGAGGAAGGGACACTTGAGGCAAGGCAAAACGCTTCCTTTAGTGTGTGCATCCTTTTTGTATGAACAAGATTGCTGTGTGTAAAAATGGAGCGAGTGTACTAAAATGTACAATGCTGTGTTCCAGAACCAGGTGATCGCATTTGAATGGGGGGAGATGCAGAGATGGGACACGGATGAAGAGGGCATGGCCTTCTGCTTTGAATACGCACGGGGAGAGAAGAAACCACGCTGGGTCAAGATATTTACACCCTATGTGAGTGTCACACATACACATTATTACTGTACACGTGTGCTACCGTTCCTTAAAGTATTGTTGAGGAAAATACAGCTGATACAGTTGTACAAAAAACATGAAGCAATGGAATGTTGGAACTATTACTTTAATGATAACAAAGGAAATTTATTTTAAATTTTCATAAGCTCCCTTGTAACGTGTCATGTGTTCTGTTTTACAAAATGATGGCATAGATGGCCAGTTTCCTTACAATCTTACTCACCTCCTATAACATTCACAAAAGCCTCTTCATTTGAATTGCTTGCTCTGCAGTGAAATTAAGTGAGACAATGCATACCACTCTCATGTGGTTTCAGTCAATATATGAGGCTACCTAGAGTAGCCAGTTATCTTAGCATAAAGACTGGACAAGAAAATCAAACTACCAGCTCACCTAACACTTTGTGACTCATTTGTTTTAATCCATACAAAAAAATTGTTTAAAAAACAATTTACTCTTTCAGTTACACTATTTAATGGCTCTGAGCAGTTGCCAGGCAACCAGCGGAGACTCCAGGAAGTTAGAGTCCTTGGAGTCTGTCCCCAGCCAGAAAGTTTAATCCCCAAAATGTTGAACTATGACTTTAAGGGACAGTATGAAAAACCTTTCAACATAATTCTTGTGTTCAGTCAGTGTTCTTTTCTAAACTAAATCAATGTTTCTTTCTTTGCATGGCCGGTGTTCAGTTTAACTACATGCATGAGTGCTTTGAGAGAGTTTTCTGTGAGCTTAAGTGGAGGAAGGAGGTAAGGACCATCTACTAACAAACTCACTCACCTTATTTCAAGCCTTTTATTCTTGTCCTTTATACTCATACCTGCTGTGTTGTGTGTCTCTTCAGGTGGAAGAGGAGGCCACAGACAAGGACAATAAGAACTGCAGTAAAGATGGTATGTGTGGCAAGGTAAGGCTTTGCCTGCCTCTGTCCAGTCTATGATACAGTAATAGCCTTGGGAGGGAGGGGGGAGGGGGGCGTGAATATGTAAGTTTTTTTTCTGTCTCTGAGTGTGTCTTTGTCTCGTTTGTTGTCTCTGTTTGCAGAATATTTTCCAGCTGCTGAGGCACAGAAGGGATGGAGGCACCTAGGAAGGGAGATCGTTACCTCTTAACTCGACACCGTCGTTGTCTAGACACCGACTGCTGCGCTCAATTTGGGCCCTCATCTAGTCCCAGATCCAGCACCACTCAGCTATTAACTACATGCTCATCAATTACACACCATCGGCTACAACCTGAGAAGCCTCCCACCACACATGTAACATGCAACCAACGAGCATCTGCAAATGAACAAATCAAGAGAGAAAAAAATAACTGAAAAATTCAAAGGCTACAGCTACGTGAACCAGAACTCTTAAATCCAGCGCATCATAATCAAGCATTGAAGCAGGGCTCTATCGAAATGAAATGAGGCTTCTATAGACTCAAAGTCATGGATCCATGCCAGTCCTCTTCTTGTTGGCAGGAAATTAAAGTGGAACATGACTTGTACATGAGGATGTTTTGAGCCTCCTCTGAAGCAGTCCCTACCAGTAAGACAAAGCCGAAGTCAATAAGGATATATTGGTGGACAAACAAGGGGAGAAAGTGGAAGCTGTTAGTTCTCACACAAGTGGGAACACCGATTGAACTGAACAGGAAATCACTACTTCTACACAGCTCCTCAGTTGATGGATCAGAGCAGCAGTGTCTTTTGGGCCCAGCTGTTAGGCGTGCAAGCTTGTTCGTGCATGTTAATTAATTAGGGCCAACTAGAGGCGGGCCCTAAGAGTGTTAGTCAAATTTGTATTACGTCACATGCATACATTTTCATCTGTTTGCCGCTAAATTTGCGTTTGTGAAAGAAAAGTATTAACATTGTAATGAAGAACCTGAGAGGAGGGAGGGAGGAGATTTGGATGCATAGAGAACACAGGCTGTGAGAATTTCACACATTAGCAGGAAAAAGTTCCAACTTTTTAGACTAAAATGCTGCACTTTATTCAACAGTATTGGACAACCTAAGAAGCAGATGGTAGGCCTAATACTGGGAACTTGCCCTGTGCTTAGTTTACATACATGTTTTGACTGACAGAGTACAGTATGCTTTTGTTCTGCAGCATCATCATGTTATGTGCGGTGTGCGGAGCCATGCATTAAACCTTTATGTATTTATAGTATTATGTGAACACTCCGTGCTCATTTTTTTAAAGCAGCGTTGATGCAGAGCGCTGATCATGCAGTATGTGTGTTCAGTGTGTGCACTACCCATAAGAGACAGCAGGGGTCCTTCTCTTACCATCTGCTCTCTGGAAGGCTTCATTTGATTTGTTTATGGGAGCTCCCATAGGATTTATAATGGGGCCTGTAATTCATAACTTTTCTCATACTGATAAATCACTCATGCACTGCACATTCAGGGAGACTGGGAAGTGTTGGGGGAGGGGGCAGCTTGCAACCTTAATCAACATGATAGACATGAAGATAACTGCGCACATTGACTGAAGGGTTTGAAGCTACTGATCCCTTAACTGAGGTCAATGCAATTGCCCACAATGTCCGTCTCAATGAACCCAATTAATGTTCTCATTCCTACAATAAAATAATAATAATTTGATAACAAAATCATCCAATGATACAATGGTGCGTCTAACAGATTTATTTTAGAGAATCTAGTTCCAGGTTCTAACATTATTAAAACTTCCCACTCCAAATGCTGACATTAAATATGTATAATTGCTCGGGTACAATATTTTTATTTCACCTTATTATTTAAGTCATCAAATCTTAAAAGATGTACTCCATTTATACTCATTTGGGAAGATACTGTATATATCTTACATTATAAAAGTTCTTACTTGAGAGTTGCTAGTTGCTGCTGCTTTTTATTTTATTTTTATTTATTTTTTCTTACAAGATGAGCCCTGATATAACTGCTGAGTGATATGGTCGATTATCATGTAATAAGAATATAGTCCAAAATCAATGTACCAATGCAAAATCCCATTACAGCCAATCAAACTCAGAGCAGATAGGATAAACGTCATGTGATTAAGATAGAATGCCAATGAATGTCAGAAAAACATAATGTTGAATTACCGCCCAGCCCTGACTCCTATGTAGCTCGTAAAAAGAATAGCAACAGTATTTTTTTTGTTGCGAGCACATAAAGAGTCGTAGTATGAGAGAGTGCTTGTGATAACGATAGTGCCATTCACGAAAAGGCCACTTTGGTTGATTAATGAGCTTCAACAGACCTTGTGTGGGTGTGTACCGGGGGTTTAATTGAATGTGTTGAGCCTTGAATCGAGAGATTGAATGTGCAATCCAGCATTTCCCAAGATTCCTGTCTGTTCACTAGACCGTGTCTAACATGGTCGATTGTCTGATCCGCCAACTTTTTAAGCGTGTGCGCTTTCTCTCCCTCTCTTTCTGTCTCTCTCTCTCTCTCTCATCCCGATTATAGTTAAGTGTCACTAACATTTATTTCATTAAGATGCTATGTTAAATTTCCGCGTCTCTGTCGGTAAGTTTTTCCCCTGAATTGGTTTGGCTTTTTAAAAATAAGTCTAGCTAGGAGGAAGATGTGGAAATGTAAAAGTATTTGGTTACTTCGCTTACTGTAATAAATTGTAACATATTCTTTTAAATAAACTGATTTATTGATGCAAAGTTCATTTTTTTTATTGTGTGTGTGTGTGTGTGTGTGTGTATGGTTGGAACTTGAGACAACAACAGTGGGTAGGAGTAGTTCAGAGTCGACGACTGCCCAAATCGTGAAGCTACATACAAGCCTATCATTGAGCAGAGTGATATTTATTCTCAAGAATACACTTGTTCTACCACTCTTCCTTTGTGTGCCAACATGCTTACCCTCTCTCTCCTGCATTTCCCTCCCCTACTCTCCGCAGCCCCAATGTCTTTTAATGAGATCTGGGAGACAATTGCCCAACAGGCTGTGAAATAGCTGTTTCATATCGACCTGCATGGAGTGCCTTCACCCAGTAATTAATAGGTATTGACTGTCGGTGGTGGTGTGGGATGCTATCTTGGAACATCTGAATTTTGAAAAGAGAGACCTGTCCTTAGCGATGTCTTGTGAATGGTCTGACTTTAGTTTTGATCAGTTTGGTACCAGAACTTGATCACATTGAGGTAAGGAAGATGAAGAATATCCCTAACACAAATTTGGTGGGGTTTTTTGTTGCAGAATTGTTGCTCAAGTTTTATCTTTCATAATGTAACATTGGCGATCCAACATTTCAATACTGTTTTTGTCTCAGGTAGTTCAGCGTGTATGTATGTATACAAGTGTGGTATTTGCATATTCTTCCTGTACTGATGGGCTTTTTTTTAGTTTCCACCTATACTTTGCAAAGGCATGCAAATCAGAAGGAGTGTGTGTGTTCCCATTCCTCTCCTTTGCGGAGAAAGCTGACTGACTAGAAATAACTGGGTAAACATAATTTGCATTATTGTGTCATCGCATTCATTTGATATTTCTTTCATTTCCGTAACTCTTTGACATTTTGTTTCAATTAAAATACAGCATATTTTACCCACCACTCCAGCTGTGTGTGTGTGTGTGTGTGTGTGTGTGTGTGTGTGTGTGTGTGTGTGTGTGTGTGTGTGTGTGTGTGTGTGTGTGTGTGTGTGTGTGTGAGTGAGAGAGAGAGAGAGAGCTTTAGAAGTGTCTGTGATTACTGCATTAGGTCTGCAGCAGAGTCCTCACTTCAACACATGTGAGTGGGTTTGTGGTTGCACACTGCTCCATATGTCCTTGGATGTGGGTGTAAAATGTGTGCAACAACTGCAGCCACACATTGCAGTGGCCCCTTTGATACCAGAGACAATCTTTTCTGCAAACCGCTTTGAATGGGTTTTCGCCTCCTCTGAACAAACAGCTATGCATGAGCTGCCAACTGAAGCAGGTGGATGACTGAGTCACCGCTGGAGGGAAGAATCTTGGATTTATAACCTGTGCTGTTTTACATCTCTCAGCTGTGTTAGGCAGCATCCCCGCAGTCCCACAGACAAAAGGGGGACTCAGTAGGCCGTTGCAAATGCTTTGTGAACTGGACTGAACAAACAAATTGAATGTACAAACTGCACATAATGCATACAATGAAGGAGTTTGTAACTGTCTGAGAGACATTTTTGTTGATATTCTATTGTGAAAATTATAAGTATGTAAAAGGTAACTTTATTTTGAAAATCGGACTGTTCAGGATGTGATGGGTCACATGACCGGTTTAGTCATTTACATGTTATAGGATGCAAGCTAGCATACCTGCAGAGAGACTCATGCCTACAAAAAAGTAACGCACAGCTACAAACTATTATTCTGCACGGTTCGAGAGGCGCACACGGTAACTTTAAGTTTAATTGGAATTTCAGTTGTTTCCACATTTGAGAGGTATTTGTGCGCACTTGTATTGTATGTTTACATGCAATTTGTGTCTTTGTTTTTACTTGTAGTTTTCACGGTGTCTGATAAGGAGAAGAGAGAAAATAAACCTTTCAAAGACAGCTGTATGAATCGTGGCCTTTATTTCGTCGGACCGGCGGCTATAGTGAAAACGTAACGCCATACGGAGAAGCAGCGATTGCCGTGAAGAGAGAGAGAGAGGGAGAGAGAGAAACGGGATCGCTGTAGCCACGTGTGACCGGAAAAAAGAACGGCCGATTCAGAGCAGGCCCCCAGGATGCTGCCTTCTCCGAGCAGCCAGCATGGACATGTGGCCAACCCATTGGTATTGCATGGTAACGGGTGGAGCTTATTTTCATGCGGCCCGTAGGCAGATGTCCCTGTCCACACAGTACAAGCGGCGAACAAGATTGTGTCTCTGCACATTTTTTCTGGATATCAATCATAGGCTCATACTTATCTTTAGACCATATACTATTAAAATGTAAGTTTTCTCATTTCAAAACGCCACCTTAAGCGTTTTATTAGCCCAACGGCTTTTAACGGCTTTCAGTTTGTTTTCGCCAGGCTAGATGCTACAGAACGAGACACCCGCCTCCAGTCCGCTACGCTTGCCGCCCTCTTTCTTGATAGGTCCATAATGCCGCTACGTCTATGCTACGTCATGCTTTGGGCCGTATGGAATTTCCGGATTATACTTCCTTGTTGCTTCTCTGCGCCTATGAGCAGCTTTCATAGGAATGAATGGGCGCCATGTTTCAATACGGTGTCCATTTCTTTATATGTCCATGATTCAGAGGAAGAAAGGGTCGTTCCTGAAACTTGTTGGACAATAGGACAGTGTCGCAACTGCACCACCAGAGGGCAGCACCAGCGCAGGTTATAGCTCTACAACTATCCACCACGCACTTCACAGCGCTTCGGCTGTTTCGAACAACTGCCGTTGACAACACAGAAAAGAGGACGGCTCTGCAGACAGCGCTAGGTTTGAATGTGCTATATCCCTAAAGGACTTGTACCCTTTGAAGAAAAGAGTGATCCCTTTAAAAACATGTAAAATGTCAGAACATGGAGAAAAACTACAAGATGTGGAAATTATCGTAAAGATTACTTCTCTTCAAGAAGAGTTAGACAGGCTAAATTAAAAATTAAAATCAATCACTGATGATGTTGAAAAGAACAGGTTGGAGTTGCTCATAGGCGATATTCGCGCTGAAATAGAAATACTCAAAATAACAGTGGTTGAGCCCACATCTGCCATCTCCCAGCCAGTGGAACTCAGAAAATCTTCTAGAGAGAGAACGTTTACCCCAAAGATGCTGGAGTTGAAGCAACAAGATGTTTCTAAAAAAGAGAAGAAATTCGTGAGTCTATATAGTGAATGGAAAGAGCAAGTTAAGGCAGTACGCACCAAACTGAAAGATGAGCTCTCCGACGATGACCTTGTTGAAATGATGGATAAAGTTGAGGGGCTAGAAGAGCAAGTGAAAGGTGCGTATGAAAATGTAAGATCACAATCAGCACCATCAACTGAAATAAGAAGAAAGATGGATTCCTGCACAGCAGTTTGTAGAGATTTGATTGAGCTAATGAAAGTACGCATGAGTGAAGTAGGGCAGGACGAATTTGACGCTAAAGCAGAAAGATTAAGGCTTCGTTTGGTTCTCAACAAAGATTATGCCCAGTCAATATTTGAATCTACTATGACCAAATCCATTGTTCGTAGTCAACACTCAAGCATTCGATCAGAGCAGCAAAGCATCACAGCTAAACGTGCAGAGTGTGCGGCGCAGTTGGCGGCAAAGCAGGCTGAAATGAACATGGAGGAGGCAATCTCAGCACAAAGGCAGGAGCTTAAAAGACTGGAAAATCAGAGAGACCTTGAGATGATAGCTGCTAAGCTTAAAGTATACTCAGAAGCTGATTCAGGTGAGGCTTGTGAGAATAAAAGTGCACACAGTCATCCTCCAGTAACTGTTAAAGAAATAAAAAGGGAAAAAACATGTCATAATACCAAAGAGCAAGCAAACAATAATGAAGCATCATCGTTGGCACAAGCCCTACATGACACAATGATTCTTACCAGACTTCCTGCACCTGAGCCCTCAGTCTTCTCAGGAGACCCACTCATGTTCTTGGAATGGAACACAAGCTTCAAGGCATTAATAGAGCGTCGATGCACAAATCCTGCAGACCGGCTGTTCTACCTTCAGAAATACATCAGTGGTGAGGCCAGATCTGTGGTTGAAGGCAGTTTTTATAGAAAGGATGATGAGGCTTATGACCAAGCATGGCAGGCATTGAATGCTCGGTACGGACATCCATTTATAATACAGCGTGCATTCAGAGAAAGGCTGAACAACTGGCCAAAGATTAGCTCAAGAGAGTCTGTTAAATTGAGACAATTCAGTGATTTTCTGACGGCCTGCAGAAATGCTATGCCACATGTTAAAGGGCTCCAGGTGTTAGATGATTGCGAGGAGAACCAGAAGATGCTGCAAAAACTACCTGATTGGTTGACCTCACGCTGGAATCGCCACGTTACAAAGCAGATGAGAAAAACAGAGGAATATCCCAACTTTAAAGAGTTTTCTGTTTTTGTTGCAGAGGAAGCAGAAATTGCATGCAACCCTGTTACATCCTTTCAAGCATTGAGAAAAACTGAGGAAAAGCCAATAAGAGATGCAATGCGCCCAAAGGCTAATGCGTTTATTACAGATGTGAACGCAGCAGATACGACCACAACAGTGATGACGACGCACAGTGCTGTGAACAGCTCAAAGGATTCAACTGCACCAAGGAAAGTTAACTCTTCCTTTCCATCTTCAAACCCATTTCCATGCATCTTCTGTGGAGAAAGTCACTCCATCCACAAGTGCCAAAAGCTTTCCAGTAAGCCTAAAGAGGAAAAGAGAAGGTTCATACTGGACAATAACCTATGCTTTGGTTGTCTCAGAAAAGGACACAATTCAAAGGACTGCAAGAATAAATCTACTTGTAGCGTATGTAAGAAACCGCATCCGACACCACTTCACGAGGACCGCTCTGTTGATGCAGATACATCATCTTCTCACCCTCTCCAAGCAGAAGCAAACACTTCTTCCCTTTCTTGCTGCATGGGCAGAGGTGATGGTGGGAGCACATCCATGATAGTACCTGTTTGGATTTCCTCAACGACCAACCCTGAAAAGGAAACCTTGGTGTACTCTTTGTTAGACACCCAGAGTAGCAACACATTTGTAGACCAAGACATTTGCAGTAAATTGGGGGTGGGTTCAGAGCCAGTCAAGTTGAAGCTTACCACTATGATGGGTAAAGATTCCGTCGTTCAGAGTAAAAGAGTCAGTGGTCTTCGAGTAAGAGGATTTTCCTCACAAAGCTTTATCAACTTGCCACCTGCCTATACCAGAGATTTCATCCCACTTGAACGTTCTCACATCCCTACCCCTGAAACCGCCAAAAGGTGGAGGCATCTGAACAGGATCGCTCAACAAATACCAGAGCTGTTTGAGTGTGAGGTTGGACTTCTCATTGGTTATGACTGCTCCAGAGCCTTGGCTCCACGACAAGTTATAACCGGACATGGCGATGAGCCGTATGGCATTAAGACTGACCTGGGTTGGAGCATTGTCGGCAATTCATCGCAGGTCGTAAAGTCAACAGAAGTAACAAGTCTGTGCCATCGCGTATCTGTAAAGGAAATTCCATCGTTGACACCAGCCACTGTCATCAGAGCCCTTGAAGCTGATTTCAAAGATACTAATGTTGGGGAAAAGAGCATATCACAAGACGACATACAGTTCATGCACTTACTGAATGAAAGAATATCTCAGAATGCAGATGGTCACCTAGAAATGCCCCTCCCTTTTAAGTCACGCCCACAGCTGCCAGAAAACAAGCGGCTGGCTCTAGTGCGGCTGAGGCAGCTGAAAGGAAAGTTTGAGAAAAATCCCAAATTCAAAGCTGACTATGTTAAGTTTATGGCAGGAGTCTTTAAGGATGGCGATGCAGAGAGAGTGGAAAATCAACCAAAGGAAGGAAATGTGTGGTATATTCCTCACCAAGGGGTATATCACCCTAGAAAGCCAGAAAAGATTAGAGTTGTTTTTGACTGCTCCGCCAAGTATGAGGGCACAGCTCTGAATGATCACTTACTAACTGGACCTGATCTCACAAACGGGCTGGCAGGAGTGTTGTGTAGGTTCCGCAGACACCCCATTGCATTAATATGTGATGTTGAGAAAATGTTTCATAGGTTCCATGTGAGTGCAGAGGATAGAGACTACTTACGGTTCCTGTGGTGGGAAAACGGGGACACAAACTCAGAGCCAAAAGACTATCGTATGCGGGTTCATCTTTTTGGAGCAGCGTCTTCTCCAGGCTGCGCAAATTATGGGATGAAGTATCTTGCAAGCCAAAACGAGAAAGAATACCCCGCAGTACCCAACTTCATCAAAAATAATTTCTACGTTGACGATGGTCTCATCAGTGTAAAATCCGTGGACACAGCCATAAGACTGGTGAGAGAAGCACAAACTGTGTGTGCAAACGGGAGCATGCACCTCCACAAGTTTATTTCAAACAGCAGAGACGTCTTGGAGTCTATTCCTGACAGTGAACGAGCTAGTGGAGTTCAAGATGTAGATCTCAATCGTGAAGAACTACCAGCTCACACTATGTTGGGTGTAAAGTGGAGTGTGAACAGTGACACCTTCTCCTTTAAAGTCACCCTAGATGAGAAGCCTGCAACAAGACGAGGAATACTCTCCACAGTTGCCTCTGTGTTTGACCCACTAGGCTTCCTGGCTCCTTTTCTTCTGCTTGGAAAGAAAATACTGCAAGAAATGTGCCAAAAAGGCATTGGATGGGACGAACAACTGCCTACAGAGTTACAGCCAAGATGGAAAAGCTGGGTGAAGGATTTAGAGAATCTGCATACATTCCAGATCCCAAGATGCTTCATTCCGGAAACCCTGGGGAAAGTTAAGAGGACTGAATTGCATCACTTTTCAGATGCGAGCTGCCAGGGATACGGTCAGTGCTCATATATCAGAGTGGTGACAGAAGACAGAGTACATTGCTCCTTAGTCATAGGTAAAGCGAGGGTTGCACCCACAAAAGTTGTAACTATACCTAGACTTGAGTTAACAGCCGCAGTGGTCTCCTCATCGATCAGCAGTATGTTAAAAGAAGAGCTGGATCTCGAAATCGACCAAGAATATTTTTGGACAGATTCTCAGGTGGTCTTGGGCTACATTAACAATGAAGCAAGAAAGTTCCACATCTTCGTGGCAAATCGTGTTCAGAGAATCAGAGAAACAACTGACCCAACTCAGTGGTACCATGTCGATACTGACCAAAATCCAGCGGATCACGCCTCCAGAGGGCTCAAGGTGGCGGAGTTGATGAGTTCTACCTGGCTGACTGGACCAAAATTCCTGTGGGAAAGAGAGATTGTGACATCAAAACTAACTCCACAAGTTATGGTGGGAGATCCAGAAGTCAGAACGATACAAGTACTGCAAACAAAAGTAGCTGTGGAAGACAAGTTTTTGGAGAGACTTGAGCGGTTCTCAAAATGGCATACAACACTGAATGTTGTCGCTCGGATCCAGAAACTAGCCAAAAGATCCAATGCAGCAGAGCCTATAAATGTTGAAGACAGACGAAAGGCCAGTCTTGTGCTGGTTGAGTTGGCACAAAAGGACGCCTTCGAAGAAGAAATGCGAACATTGAGTCGAGGCAAACTGCCAAGTAGTCATCAGTTGTTCCAGCTTGACCCAGTATTGCAAGACGGTGTTCTTAGGGTGGGAGGTCGATTAAAGAGAGCCTCTTTATCTTATGATGTGAAACATCCAGTAATCTTACCAAGAGAGGGTGTGGTCACACGTCTGGTCTTAAGTTACTGCCATGAAAAAACACAGCACCAAGGCAGAGGTCAGACTCTCAACGAGTTAAGAGCAAATGGTTACTGGATTGTTCGTGGAAGCAAAGTTGTTGCTAACTACATCAGACAATGTGTCACATGCAGACGGGCTCGCAAATCAACTGAAACCCAAAAGATGGCGGATCTGCCTGCTTGCCGTGTTGACCCATCTCCACCATTCTCGTTCTGTGGGATGGATTGTTTCGGCCCCTTCTTCACTAAGCAGGGTCGTAAAGAGTATAAAAGATACGGGTTGATATTTACCTGTCTTTCCTCGAGGGCGATCCACATCGAAATATTGGACGATCTTACAACCGATGCCTTCATAAATGCATTGCGGTGTTTTATAGCTATCCGTGGAGCTGTAAGACAAATCAGGTCAGACCAAGGGACAAATTTCGTTGGAGCGAAAAACGAGATGACAAAGGCCCTAAAAGAAATGGACAAAGACAGAGTGAAGACTTACCTGGCAGAGAAACATTGCGACTTCACAATGAACGTTCCTGATGCCAGTCACATGGGAGGGGTTTGGGAACGGCAAATCAGGACAGTGAGGAGTGTTTTAAGCTCTGTCCTCTCAAAATGCACTGGAAGACTAGATGATGCTTCTCTAAGAACATTTTTCTATGACGCCATGTCCATCGTAAACAGCCGCCCACTCACTACTGACAACATCAGTGATCCCAAAAGTCTAGAGCCACTCACCCCGAACCATATACTCACCATGAAAAGCTCTGTCCCGCTGCCTCCCCCTGGAAAGTTTGTGGCAGAAGATGTTTATGCAAGGAAAAGGTGGCGCAGGGTGCAATATCTGATGGAACAATTTTGGGGCAGATGGAGGAAAGAGTATCTAGCAAACATCACTCTCAGGCAACGCTGGCACTCTTCAAGACGGAACATGAAGATCGGAGATATTGTCATTCTCAAAGAGGAAGAAATTCCCCGCAACGAGTGGAAACTTGGAAGAATACTGGACGTTTGCGAAGATGCAGATGGACTCGTCAGAAAAGCCACAGTTCAAATAGGAAACAGAAAGCTTGGGAAAGAGGGTCAACGACTCACCAGTCTTTCCATCCTTGAGCGTCCTATTCATAAACTAGTGGTGCTTGTAGAAAGCAACTAAGAGGGGTTATTGAAACCATCACTAAACACTTACTTGGGTGAGAAGTTAATTGTCTGTTTGACTTGAGAGATAGAAAGTACCAGTTGTATTTATGTAAATTACTAAATTTATTCAAATGTGCATAAGAGTTCTCAAAAATTGCAGTAATTTGGTGGGAGTGTAACTGTCTGAGAGACATTTTTGTTGATATTCTATTGTGAAAATTATAAGTATGTAAAAGGTAACTTTATTTTGAAAATCGGACTGTTCAGGATGTGATGGGTCACATGACCGGTTTAGTCATTTACATGTTATAGGATGCAAGCTAGCATACCTGCAGAGAGACTCATGCCTACAAAAAAGTAACGCACAGCTACAAACTATTATTCTGCACGGTTCGAGAGGCGCACACGGTAACTTTAAGTTTAATTGGAATTTCAGTTGTTTCCACATTTGAGAGGTATTTGTGCGCACTTGTATTGTATGTTTACATGCAATTTGTGTCTTTGTTTTTACTTGTAGTTTTCATGGTGTCTGATAAGGAGAAGAGAGAAAATAAACCTTTCAAAGACAGCTGTATGAATCGTGGCCTTTATTTCGTCGGACCGGCGGCTATAGAGTTTAAAGCGAAATGAAGAGCGTCAGAGCTGGAGGTTTGAGCTTAGCAATAGCCAAGACACCAATTAGCTTAATTCAACTACCATGAAGTGTTTGTATAATTCATCCATGGTAAGTCATTTTACAAGGGAATGTTTGCCAAGATCCCTTTTGCATAAATTGTCAAAAAGACACCCCTTGCCAAATCAGAAGTGAGGTGCACTCTAATAAATCCTGCTCTACACACAGTAAAGCAGCAGCCGTATCCCAGAGGAGGAAAAGGAGGGGGGGATACACTCCTCTCCTCCACAGTCACCCCCCCTTTCCCTATCTCATTAATGAGCAATCAGTTAAACAACTTTATCGTCTCCTATTTGCGCCCTCAGCAGATTCTTTCCTCCTTCCTGTTTTTCTCAACCACCTAGTACTTTCCTTGCACTCTTCCATTCTGCATGGTGTTGATCTCTATTACTCTGCATAGCCCCCCTCCCCTCCATCACTCTTTCTGTCTCTTTTGTCCCTTTTTGCTCCCCCCCTGTATTGCTCTGCTTCACTGCCTCCATCTTCCCGTGACTCTCTGGCTCCTCTCCCCCCTTCTCTTAAGTTCTGTCCTCTGTCATCTTCAAACTCAGATCGCAAGGAAGGCAATACAGAGAATAGAGCATTTGCTACATGTCTAGACTGCTTATTTCACAATATTCACAGCTCGATCTGGCACAACCTCAGTGTCCTACACATCTGCAAAATGTATGGCACAATTTGCATTCAAAGCCAGGATCATAGAGATTATCATGTTCTGAATACACAAGAGTGTGAGTGTGCAGAGTGGATTACCGAAGGTACTATATGATGTGGACATGTGTGATTGTGCATGTGTCAAAGAGATAAAAGGCCTTTTGAAAAGATTACATGACCTGTGAATTCTCTATTTTTCTCTCTCTCTCTGACACACATTATGCAAATCAAAACCTTAGCTGCGTTTCAATAGTTCCACTTCCCCTTGTTCACTTACCCTCGGCCCTTGGTATGACGTAACAGCATACGTCGCACTGAGGGAACTTGGAGCTCGGAGGGAGAGTGGGCTGGGGAGGAGCAGGGGATTTAAATGGAACCCACTTGCCCTTGTAGTCACAATGGACCGTCAGTTACCTAGGTAGTTCTGAATGCAAATAATAGAGAATTATAACATTCTACTAAAGTATATTGCATAAAGCCATTTCCATAGCATGGCAAACATTGAATTTCGACATGATTTCTCAGATTATCAAGATATTGTTGCTTACACTTGTAAATTGTTTGGTCCGACATGTTTTCTAGTTTCTGTTAGTTTCAACCAAAAACATCTGTTTTAAATAAGCCTACTAATTGGCAGCCATGGGCCTTATAGCAGCAATGTGTAAACTGCAATGCATTCACTGGATGGTAGGCTATAGCCTATGGAAATAGGATAGGCTAATTGAGGCGTTTTGGAATATTTACATATTTGTCCTGTGGGTGACAGCAATGTGCCTATAGGCACACAGTCTGCCGGAAAATGAAAGGAGAAGAAGAAGACGACTAACTGCAATGCACTGTGGGTGATATCCACCTTGGAGTGACCATCGGTGTTCACTCGATCACTCAGCCCTCCGAGGGTCTATCTCACTAAGTTCACTTCAGTTTTCAGACAATTGGAACAACACTTATGATGGTGGCGGGGATTCCCCCGAGGGCAAGTGCCGAGGGAAAGTGAACGAGGGCATGTTGAACGAGAATTGAAACGCAGCGAACATCTGTGTAAACTGAAAGACAACGATGTTGAACATCAAAATAAACCAAAGCCTCGGAAATATCTGTAGACACTGTGACTGTGAAGGAGCAATCATATTCAGGAGGGAGAGAGAGAGAGAGAGGTCATGTATTACCCTGTCAAGAATACCAAAGGTAAAAAAAAATAATCTCCATGGCAGTATGCTGCATATTCTTCCAAGAAAAGTATAGGTTTACTGCAATTTGATACTAATTGAGCATGATTGTGAAATGTGCTTCAGAAAGAAATAGCTCACGTACTTGCACGATTATATTGTTGATATTCAGGCTGTCTTATATAAGAGTATAGTAATGTGGGAGAAATACTGATCACAATGAATTTGAAAATCCGTGGACGCCCAAAATGATTTTTTTTTAGGAGAATTGATTTAAAATACAAATTTTAACAACAAAAAGGAAAATTATATCCTGCACAAACATTTTATAATACCTTCAGTATCATAGAATGGGTATTCATTATTTTCAGGAGAGCACAGAAATTCTGGTCTGTTTTGTTAAGAAGAAGTTTCCAATAAAAGAATACTATCAGTAATCTAGACAATTTTAATGTGCCTCGGAGAGGGAAATCAGTATGAGTGGGAAAGCTCATCTATCATTTTACATGCAGCACATCAATGTCCGGTTTTTCTACTGAGCATCTTCATGTAGCATCCCTAAATGGCAGCACAAGTACTTTAGAACAAATTTCATGCTTCACAGTTTTCACATCAATTCTAAAACAAATCCATTGAGAAATTTGACTTTCATGTGACAGTCCCAATAGTTGGAAAATGTTTTTTAAACTCGAGTGTGGCCTTTTAAAGCTACAAAAACATCGATGCAAAATTCAATAGAATCCAGGACAAAATTCATGTGAGCATGATTAGATATATTCTATCATGAAAAAATATCGAAGTGAAAAAAATGCTCCGTAATGTTTCTGAATCATATTCCACTCGAAATTGCCACAATCCACTCCGGCTTCTTCCAGAATTGCTGTTGTATCTCCTAGTAGTGGTGTCACTAATTAGAAATTGTGCTTACAACAAATCCTTGTCTGCATTACCGCTCCCACATCTCCCCACACTCTCCCTAAAAATCTCTCTTATTTTTTTGGCTCTGTCAGAGGAAGTCTTTCGACAGTGCTTCTCCAAAGTTGGGGGCGGCCATGAGTATAGCGATGGTGCAGATGACATTGAAAACGCTGAACCCCACCAGGAACAGGCGGTCGATGACGGCTGCCGCAAACTGCCACTGCTCCGCCAAGCTGAGCTGCCTGTCCTGCTCTCGAACGCGCTCCACTAAAAACTGCACCTCCGCCAGGAGAGCCTGCAGCTGGCTGTCTGCTGCAACCGATCGAATCCCACTGCTGCTGTGTCTGTGTACCCATCTCCCTGCTCCAACAACCTCAGTCTCTACTAGGCCACTGGCTCCAGAGGATGTGGTCGTTGATGGTGGGTCAGGGTCTGGAGACGCTGGAGTTTCCTGCGAGGCTGGAGGGCTAACGAACTTGGAAGATGGCGGCACGTGATGATGGATGGTTGGATCTCCCCCAGCTGCTGCTGCTCCCCCTCCCCCTCCTTCTCCTTCTCCTTCTCCACTTAGTCCACTGTTGGGCCTCCCGTTATTAATTGTACATCTGCTCCTCTGATTAACTGGCTCCAGGTCAGCTGGATTCTGTTGGAAGCCCATGTAAAGCAGATGACCGTTGGGCTGCTGGCGATGTGAAGTGCAGGGGCTTAGATCTCTGTGACTGGGATTTGGGAGGAGAAGCACCTGAGAGTTGAGAGGCCGGTGGTGGGGCAGGGGGTGGGTGAGCTGAGCTAAGCTGGCCTGCAGGGAGTTGATGCTCTGGGGGAAGGTTGGAGGCGCTGGCCCCTTGGGGACAGTGTTGGTGGTGGGAGAGGAGGACATGGTCTTGCTCTGAAAGTCCACCGGGCCGTCGGAAAGATCCAGCTCATCTCCCTCTCCCGGGCGCTTCATCCGCAGAAACCAAGGAACCCATTGCAGCAGGACCAAGTGCACCTGACATGCAATGACATACTGACTGATGAGAACATTACAGCACACAGATGGACATTTTCAAACACATCACTGGAGGATTCTTTACTATTACTGCTCCAGCCCACGTACAGTACAGTACATCTCACGTTCCTTATCATGCAGCATTAAACCTCTAGCTTTAAATCTTTGTTTAACATGACTTTTAATCACTATAGCTTTATCAACTTGGAAACATAGCAAATATTTGACCTGATGCTTGGTATTAAAGATTCTCAAACAAGCCTTTATTTCATCACATCTTCACATTGTTGCAAAGCACTTTTCATCTGACTCTGAATCAAAAGTCCTCAGACAGGCTGCAAAACTCAGCCCGAAGGCTTTTAAGGAGAACTGAGAGTTTGGAAAAATATAACATCTGTTGCAGCTTCTCATCACTGGCTCTCTGTTTCGTTTTGGAATTGATAACAAGGTTTTTACTTTTAACTTTCAAAGAATTGCGTGACCAGGCACCAGGTATATTACTGATCTGACACGAGCCTTCACATGATCTGACAAACCCAGGTACAGTGATCTACTGGCCGTTCTACAGTCAAATACAAAGACCAGGGGTGATAAAGCTTTTAATGTTAACACCCAGCAACACGTAAACAATCTGCCTGAACTGAATCCATGCTCTCTTTTAATTCACCTCTCAAATCCCAATTTTTCTTTTGTTTTGTTTTCCTGTTTTTGTATTTCATTGTACTATTGTGTTTTGTTGCAAAGTGTTTTGAAAGGGGTTAGGGATGACTTTAACTACCTAACCCAATTTGATGTAGAAAAGTTTTTTTATATATATTCTGTTTATTATTACTTTATTATTCAAACTCACCAAATGTGGCATTTCTCCACTGTTGGGGCTGTGGTGATGAAACTGAAGGACGATGACTGTGGCTACCACTGACATCGCGACAATCACCAAGGTGGTGGCAAAGTACTGACCTGAAAATAGACAAGAGGAGGGAAGCACATTTCACTCATTTGGATGTTGACAAACTAAATGCTTCAACCAATGTCAGTTCCATTGACGAAAAAATTAAACTGACCTATCAGAGGTACAGAATCTGAAGTGGCAGGCATTATCTCTGCGACCATCAGCATGAAGACGGTCAGAGACAGCAGAACCGTGATGCCTGGAGGGCAGAAACAAGGCACCAGGGAGTAGTGGGTTGGAAAGAGGAAAGCACTCCTAGTGTACTCTTTAGTGGAATGGTATATTTGGTATGTTGCACTTGACTTCTCGCCCTCAGATCATTTGTCTTACTGACACTCCCAGGAAAAAATTTGGTATTTTTGCCTTTTCTCTATCTCTCCACCACACACCACACAGAGGCTCTGCACAGCTGAGACAATATTTACAGCAGATGCACCCCCTTTTTTCTCCCATTGTATCATATTAAAACCATTCCTGCTGTAACACCATCCCCTCACCCCTGTTCTCCTCCACCCTCCACATATTATTCCCTTTTACCCAGGCTGATCTTTTCCCCCGAGTTGGCGGGCATCAGAAAGACCAGCAGGGCCATGGATGAGAGGAGCACACAGGGAACAAGGAGGTTGAGAGCGTAAAACAAGGTCCGCCTTCGTAAAGTCACCACAAAAGTAATATCGGGGTAGGGCTCTGCGCAGCAATCATAGAAAACTTCATGACGACCTCCAGGCACCTCTGAGGGAAGCAAGAAAAGATAAAAACCCAGATGCAGCAAAAAAAACTACATATTTTTTGATTGAGTGAGAGGGAAATGGGATGTACAAGGCTGTGAAATGAGAAGAACATCAAGACAAGTCTGGCACAGGACCCGCATCATAAAAGATGTTATTGAACAGATCTGTTGGAAGGATGGTGTCTCATAGAAATTGTTTATCACCAAATTATTCAATATAGCCTAAACTGTATCATACTTTAATTGCCTAAAAGCATATAACATAAATGGCCATTGTATTTTAATTCGATCAGTTTAGTTTTCAGTTCAGAAAAGGCTTACTCCAACAACTGCAATCACACATCTGTCTACATAAGTGGAATGAATAATTAGGGCTTTGAAAGCTCAGGTATATGACGGTAACGTGAACACTGTTACTAAGCAACACTGTGTTTGTTATCTCGGGCTTTGACAACCCGTCTTACCCACGAGGTCCCACTCCCCGTTGGGCATGTATCCTGTAACATCTGCCTCCTTCATCTGGAGGTCAAGCAGCCAGCCATCAAATGTCCAGGAGCCAAATTTCAATTCACAGCGCTGGATGTCAAATGGAAACCATCGAACATCCACGCTACATGTGCTCATAAATATTCCTTGCAAAGAAGGAAAAAACACAGAAAAGATCATTTATAGTGAAAAATAAGTAAATGTAAAACTCAAAGTACAATCATTACAATATGTAATGGGGACAAAATAAATATTTACTAAGTTTGCATGTGGAAACAACTGCAGAGTGAAATATTTGATTGGAGTAGAAAATGATTTATTTTCCGCAGCCTTAGTTATACTGTATGTTCAGTATGCAGAAGAAGTACATTTATTTGTTCAATTAAGTTGATTAATAATACCTTACCTGGAGGAAGATACTCACAGAAGCCGCTAGAGTTAACCAGCACATTGGACTTAAAGGTGGCATCAAACTTATCATGAGCACTGGTGGATAGTGACATAGTGACGATATAGTTTAGAGCTCAGCAGCAGCACTGGATACATATGTGTGAATGTTAATAGGCCCCATACCTGTTATAAAGCAATATGTCAGGAGTCCAGACCTGGTCAGGAGTGAAACGGAGGTTCTTAACTCCAGGATACTCTGATTGGTTCCATTGGAGGTAGTGGTCGTACCACTGCTGGGAGACACAAGCGCAACATCGGTTTTGCATGTGGACAAAAACAATACAAAGATATACACAAATGTAAATGAATAGGACGAATGCTGTGTTTCTAATATTCCATATTGCACACACGTCTTTTGCATGTCTGTTTTATATCATGTGTGCTACACAGGAAGGGATGTGAGGTTAAAATTGTGATTTTCAGCTTTAGAAGATTGACTTCACCCAATGGATACATGTGTTGGTCAATTCTCATAACAATAGGAAGATATGGTAACAGTGTCCCAAGAGTTAGGGGTTAGGTACTATGCTCAAGAGCGCTTTGGCAGGTGAACTGGACCACTCCAGCTACCAGCCAATCCTATACCATGCTGGACCTAAACTGGTCAACCTTCTAGTTGCCAAGACAAGTCCCCATGGATCGAGCTACAGCCACCTACACCAATCAGTATATCACTATTTATTGTACTCACCATCTGCAGCCAGGCGTTTGTGGTGATGACCTGGTTCTTTTCATCCTTTCACAACACAAAGCAAAACACTTTTAACAGAGAACTTAAACAACGGCTCAAATCAAATCAACAGTGCTCACACAAATAATTTACAACTGGTGTATTGTTTGATCATGCTGCCTTTGTTTTACTCTACGTAGCCTATATATATATATATATTTGACTTATTATATTGCTGCTCTGTACTCCATTGTATACTGCATTTTTACTCTTTTAATTGTCAGTTTTTATCAGTATTCTGATCTTGTTTTTGTTTTGACTTGTTTATTGTGTTGTTTTTAAAAGCCTCCTGTGGACAGGTGTTGTAAACTAGCATTTATGCTAATACACTGAAAACATTGCATCTGGTTCGTCCAATGTCATTGTCATGTCCATAAACAAATCAAATCAAATCAATCAATCAAATAAGAGAATCTGTGATTTAATGATTGAAAGAACAGGTTCCTACATTGTCATATATGTGTCTTAAAAACAGTACTGAAAGTTAGTATGTTATCAGTCACTATAATTGTCCCTATTTTCTGTTTTGTAGACATTATATATGTTCTAATGGAATGTACTGTTTAAAGTGTATTTTTTTATCCTGTGACTATCTATTCACTCTCTGCAGACGTAGGCACTCAGTAATGTGCAATCTAGCTTCGACAGTAATGTTACTTTAATACATTCATATGGGTCTTATTAGCATGCACTTCTCTCCATGTGTTACCATCCCTACGCTGTAGCCCAACCAAGAGTCACTGACCGTTGGAAATATGCTAAAATGACTTTAAGTTTGGGGAGATTCAAGAGGAGAAACAAGTATAGGCCTATTGACCGATAACTTTCTTAATGTACGTGAATACTGAATAGAGATAGGCTTGAAAAATGTGAGCATTTGGATACCTTAGCGGTGTGTTTCTTGTTTGGATGTATTATGTGGGTGTGTTCAATTGTGTGAATGCATTTTACTGCCTTTGCGTACCACATCCATGACCTGCAATAGAGTAAAGGAGAACTGAACAGTGAGAGCCCGCGAGTCGTTGGCCACCGGTCTCTCCATGGGGTTGTAGTCCCTCAGCAGCTCCCTGAGCAGAAAACGCTGGTGAGGACCCTGCACCGACACTGGATAAGGGAGAGGGGGGTGGTGGGGATGGAAAGAAAAATAGCTGAGTGAGGGAGGACGAGAGCACATATGCAGAAAAAACAGTGTGATGGCGTTTAGGGGTAGCCCATAGAAAAAGGTAATGTTTTAAAGATAGACCACAACAACAAGAACACACAGTACTAGAATGGATGGCACAGGAGGACCCGGGATGAAATGTGTGAGAGAAAAAAAAGCGCAGACAGAAAATAAAATCCAGCTCCTCTTAATCAATTACACATCTGATTGATCGCCAGTGGACGGTCTTTTCCGAGGTCGTAAAAATGTCGGCCTCATTTCATCCAGGAAATAGTGAGGCTATTAAAAACAGAAACACCCCAGACAGACAGACAGACACACACGCACACAAATGCGCGCGCGCGCGCACACACACACACACACACACAGAGCACTAACGACAATGAGTGTGAGGGGCGCAACTGTCTCTCTCTACCTCATCGTTCCTTTTTTCGATTCAATCTTGATTCATTCTTCATGAGGCAATCACTTTGATGTGGAGGGAGCTATAATTGATGGCTATAAAAGGCCAGCTGAATGCGTTTCAAAACTACAATACACTTTAAATAGCTGCACAAGGCCTGTTCAGTAGACAAATACTGCATGCAGTGAGAGTGCTTAAAAGGTGTAAGGCATATGCTCTTGCAATGTTGACACAACAATATGCTTTGATTAGACAATCCCAGATGGATGGGTTGATCTATCTATCTATCTATCTATCTATCTATCTATCTATCTATCTATCTATCTATCTATCTATCTATCTATCTATCTATCTATCTATCTATCTATCTATCTATCTATCTATCTATCTATCTATCTATCTATCTATCTATCTATCTATCGGCCCATAACAGTGTTGCCGTATCTATAACAAAAAAAGAAATGCACAGCTCAGCAATGTAACCTGCAGTAGCCTACAGATGGTTACATTTCATACTGTGGCTTGCTCTTACACGTCCTCTGTCTGGCTGCACACCAACAGACATTCTCGTGTCTAAGTGAGCTGCTGTGTGCACAGTTATTATGAACTCCAAGGGGCACAGACACAGCACACACATGCAGAAAACACATAAACACTTGTTCGAGCACAGTCACACTCGAAGCACCAATGAAAAAGTCACTCACCCCGGAGAAGACTCGCAAGTATCAACAGCCAAAGAGCCACAGTCTGCCACATACTGCATTCCTCTGTACGGACAGAGAAAGTGAGGAAGAGAAGAGAAAAAAGGCGAGAAGATGAGAGAGGAGGAGGAGGAGGAGGAGGAGAAGGGAAGAGTGAGATAGAGAAGAAAGGTTGTAGAAAACAAGTGGCGAGAGTGTGATACCGGCAGTGGCAGAGGGGGAAAAAGGGGGGGGAGGGAGAGAGCACAGGAGAGGGAGAGTGGGTGAGAAATGCAGGGAGGTTAATATTACTGAGGAAGGAGACGCTGTGTGTGTTGGAGTCACTCAGACACTGAGAGCTGGCCATACCCCCTGACCACCACAAGCCCAAACTCCCCCTTAATTTATGCTTTTAAGATCATCAATTTCTGCAGACTTTCTAATCTGTCGGCACATCAGTCATCCAGTCATTTGAATGTTGTTGTTTTTTGGTCATGCAAGGGGGGGGGGGCTCATTGGCTTTGCACGTTTGTAAAGAGGTATTTTTTTGTGTGTAAGTCTAAGGATCCAATGTTTGCATTATATAGCCTAGTTGCAGCAGGTGTTTTTAACTCAAAGCTTTGAAAGGAAACAAAAGTTTAAATGTATATACAGTATCACAATGCACTACTCTGTTTAAACACACTGAGGACATAAAAGGAAAAATAAAATATTTCTAGATCAGTTGAAACATTATTACACTCTGATTCTGCCACTTTTCCAATTCACACCAGCTGGCAATATTTAAAAGCTGTTTTGCTTTTCATCAAGTTGAATCTGACATTAGTGCATCCGGAGAGTAGCCTAATGCTGACACCTACTGGATGTGTTTGAAAAGTCCCAGAATGTGCTCTGCAGAAACCTTTGTCCCACAAAAGATTAACAACAGATTGTTGTTATATTAAAATGTTGCATCCCGTTTGGCCCCATAACAGAGTGAAATTGGTCTAGAAATATTACATACAGGCAGCTAATATTTTTTGTTATAATCTGCATCTATTGTAGGCTACATCCAGTATTCATCATATTTAATCAGAATCTGGCCTAGCCTATTTGTTGATTTTTATTTGTTGTTTTTTTCTCAAATTTGAATGTATTTAGGCTATACAGAGAAGAGAACTGTGCTCCGGCTAAATTAAGTGTACTTTTGGCTGAATCACATTGCAATAAGTCTTCGGAAGTTTAAAAGTGCGCGCATGTAGCCTACCTCTGTAAAGATCATAAAATATGTTGAAGCCAAATATAGTATATACGTTTGAAGCCTGCAAAGGACAGCTGAAAAAGCAAAACCGAACCTTGCCTGAGAGGCTGCGCCATCCACGTGCGACGCCGTTGCTGTGCGTCGCTTCTGCGTGCGCCAGATCTCTGATTGTTTGTATCACCGCTTTAAAATATCGCTTCGCATCACGAGCCCGAGGAGGCGAAGCGCTGCGAGTTAAGGTAAACGATAGCACGATTAATGTTATTTAAATCATTATTATGCCTGTTGTGAGGGATTAGTTTTGGTGTTTTGTCGCGGCAGGCAAATAATTGGCGGTGCTACAGGCGGTATTTGGAAATGGTGCAGTGCCAGTGAGGAGCTAGCTGGGTAGCTAACGTTAGCTGGAGGAGGGACGATGCTCATTTGGCTTGCTGCTAGCTGCACGCTTTGTCCTTCAGTGTGGCTTCACTGTTAACACATTTAGAATGTTAAAACAATAAACTGAGTGTCATTAAACACAATTTCTAAGCTGTAGCCGTCCAAGTTATAGCTTTATGTTTCACCGAAGAACAAACGTTAGCTTGTTTTTCTTCATTCTGCGTCAAGTTATAGCATAAAGACATTCATCCGTCCCCTGCCAGTGACTGACCCTACTAAAATAATCTAATAATACTCTTGTTTTGAGTCGCTTAAACCCCGATGGTGAGTGTTTTCAAAGCGTCAAATAACCATAGCTTGTACTTGTCTTGGTTTACTGTTTGTTATATTTGTATAGTGACTGAGACATCCCTTTAAACTTGTCTCAAAGCATGGCATACGTTTGTATCGCCCAGATTAAATAAACGATGGTTAAACATGATACACTATGTAAACTGTTTTTACATATCCTTACGCTGCATGGCTATAGCTTTGGCAATAAGTGTCCTACGTGTCCAGTTTTATTTTGTAATGCAGCTTGGTCTGTGTAGCTGGCATAGATGCGAACAAAGATTTGATTGCATCGAATTGACTCATTAATAATTGTAATATAATTCTGCTGTAATTTGGTGCAATCAGCTGTAGAGTAAGTGGTGGAAATCCTTCACCCTGATGTTATGTTTGACTTTTATGTGGACGTATCTGTGTGAGTGCACGCCCCGCTGTTGTTTTACATTCCAAGTTAAACATTGTGCATTTTCACAAGGGATTACATCAACGTTGCTAGGTCCATGTGTGGGGAAAAAAAGGGGATTTTAACTTACTATGTTTGGTACAACACGTGTATTTTTGTAATGATGACCTTCACCCTATAGCCTATACTATAGTGTTATTTTATGTTGCTTATTTTCAACCCTGTCACAATCCTTCTACAAGATCGCAACGTTTTTCATGTGATATTTGTTGTATCCCACAACATGTATTACATTACTGAGTCTCCATCGTCCGGTTTTATATGTAATGAGAACATTTGATCTGAGCATTTGATGATGCTGTCTCCTCTGCCACAATGCACTGTCTGTATGACAGCATGCGTCAAGATAGCTTTAATCATGCACACTGCCAGCCAGCCAGCCAGCCACCAAATAACTTTATTTATTCATTTGAACGATACACACGTATTCCCTCCGTTTTTCTTCTTGCACTCAGTGGCCTATACAGGTCACGTGACCACCACAAGAAACCTAACTTTTCCTCAGAAACGAAAGCGAAACTTGTCGTGTACTGTTCTATCCTATATTCACTTTCCTTATACACACTCGAGTCACGCTTTCCTTACCATTTGCAATAGTGTAGCAACTTTTTTTTTTTTTACAGAACTGCATACATACAGCATTTATAAACGAGCGTCGTCGCAGGTGTTTTCATTGTGGACGCTGACTAAAGGAAACGACCTCGCTCATCCAAAGCGGAACACAGCGCGTTGGGAAAATATTTGTTTGCTCTTTCATAAGCTAAACAATTGGATAGCTTCACAATATACACGCGTTTCCGTGCTTACTTCACGTGGTTACGGTTTGATAAATATACAGAAGTTATTCTTTTATAAAGTTTCATTTGAAGTAATTTGATCATTTCGAAGCTCCATCAGCAACAAGATAAACGTCCTACCTTTTTTTCACCACTGCCACGTTCGTTTCAGCTGCTGTAGGTGAGACCCACAGCCCTAGTTAGTAAGCCCATGGGGCCTTTCGTGACCAGCAATTAAGATGTGTTGAGTGGCTTGTGAAAACGTGCACTGAATGTGGAGCGTGTGGCAGGTTACATTTCTGCAGGGCTAAGTCGACAATGGACACAACGGTCTCAGTGATGGGGGAACGGGTGAATTTTAACATCATGGCTCTCTGCATGCATTGACATGACAGCATGTGGTGTGCAAAAAAGACTTGATTCTTCAGTGGTTTAATGGGTTGTCTTGCTCATGCCTCTTCCCAGCCTCTCAACACAGCTGTTATTACGGCTGTCAACTGTTGCCTTGCATCAGGGTTAAGATGAGTCAGCTCCAGCCTTGTTTGGCTCCTGGGCTGCCGGCACTGTCTGTCAGCCCATATTATTGTGATGAAGCAACACTATGGTGTTCTCTATTAATGTGTCCGCCATGTTCAGGCCTACTCAGCTCTATGTGACCAGTGATGCTGACTGGGCCAGAGGGGATGAAACATGACTCGGTATCAGGTCTCCCCTTGTTGTGGTGGGTCTCACTGATACAGACATTGTTGAGTGTTGTCAGATATGACACTGGAGGCTGAATCAATGTGTGTTGTACCATAGTAGGATATTGCAGTTCAGGATTAACATTTCAGCAATATACGTACGTATTAATTTTTGTTTTTGGTGAAAGGAATTAATTTGATTTATTTTATTTATTTACAGCTCATGACCAAAATCTCATGGTACTACTACTTTGGAGCACGTATACTAACAAACAATACCGTACGTCATTGTCAAAATACAACAAATGTTACTTTAACAATGGGAGGACATTTTTATTTTGCCAGTAACTTTTGGCCTATCTGACCTCAAAAGCAAAAATAATTTTCAACATAGGTGGGTACTGCAGTTCACATAATACTTTGGCACGTGATCATTCATTTACATTAACATGCTTACAGCTACCCTTGCAGTACCTTCCCACATGGTTTTCTTTCCACAGCGTGTCTGTGACAGTCAGCCATTTTTACATTTGTGTGTCCTTGCCAATGTCCTTTTTGTCTTCATCAGTGTCTCACTTTCCCTCTCCGCCATGGATCCAGATCCAGCAATAATTTGTAAGGCCAGAAATAAAACAGAAATGTCACAAGAAGGTCTGAATTATTAATCACCACCCTTTTACCCTGGTGCTAAGTTTCAGTTTGACTGGGAGAGACAGCATGTCACCCTGCAATATCCTTGTAGAATGACGGCGATCTGATATGAAGATACACAACATTGACAGGGTTGGTTTATGTTAGAGGGGAGTCACCTGCATATTTTATAGTCTACTTTAAAATGTAAAGAAAAATTCATTTAGTTTCCTTAGGGCTGGTATACTGTCACTGACATAACAAAGGACATTTCAGCCAGCAGGGACTGAAGTTGTGTTATTGGCTGAAACAGCATTTTTTACTTGCCCTACCAGCTGCTGCTCATTTTCACTGTGTTTATTTTATTGTAATTTATTTCTGTTTATTAATTCTCTCTTGACTTTGTACTTTGTTTGTATTTCAGGTGCTCTCTGTTTGTTAATTGCCTGCACTGACTTTCCACTCGGGTCTGCTTTTTGTGCTTGAGGACGTCCACTCATACAGAAGCTGCACAGCCAGCTGCACCGGCCCCCTTCACGCTCAACCCCTGCGCTATGAGCAGAGGTAGAGGCGGGCCTTCCAAAGAACACTGCTACAGGCATCCACCACCAGACCTCCAGACGAAAGAGAGTTACTTCAGACCTGGCCAAGCCCCTCTCTACCCTAGGCCTGGCTCGCAGCAGATCCCATATTCAAGTTACCACCACAGCCCTGTTTGTCCCATAGGCTCCATACAGCCCACATCTCCCCCTCTCATCCCCTCTGCCCCACCCATACCCAACCACAATAAAGCTTTCCCTAAACCAGTGACCCATACTAGCTCATTTAGTCCCAATCACTGTCCAAATCCTGCTCCCAATTCTTTTCATTACCAACAGGTAGAGTTCCTGAGAGGACAGAGCTCCGAGGCGCCACAGTTCAAAGCAAGTCTAAGTGGAGGTGGAGTGGGAGTAGTGCCCAACTGGCAAGCTAGTTCCTCTCCCCAACCCCAGCCAGGCTACAATAGATATCCAAACCCCAACAGTAGTCCTAGAGGTAGAGGGGGGTATAGCCAGGACCAGAGTTGTGTATACCCACGAGGCATCCCAGGCCCTCGACACCTGAATCAAAACCAGCTACAGGGAAATAACCACAACCAATACTCCAACAGGAAATGGTGCGCACAAACAGATCATTTTTTTGACCATTTTCAGAGTCTGTCCCTTCAAGACAGGCCCAACAGAGGAAACGAAAGGTTTGACAGACATTCTGCATCTAGCAGCTCGGCTAATTCCAGATTTACTAAAGTTAACATCACTCCCACTCCTGACATCCAGGAGCAGGTTCGCAGGGCTTTGGCTGCGTTGAAGCCAAGTGAGACTACATCTTGCAAATCTTTAGCCAAGAAGCTGCGTCTGCCCAAAAAGATAGTCAACCAGGCTCTGTACTCTTTGGAACACTTAAAGAAAGCCTCCAAGCAGGGACTGCATCCTCCCGAGTGGACTCTTTACATAGAACCTCTCAGAGGCGAGGAAGAGCACAATTCTAAACTACAAAGTCCACATTCCTATCCGTGTGTCAGCTCAGAACACCCTCCAAAACCGGAAGCCAAAGTCGAGCTAAAAACAGAAAGAGCAGAAAACAGAGGAGAAGAGGACTCCGACACAGAATCCAGTTCATCTAACTGCTCCTCTCTGGAGTCGTCTGACTCTGAAGAATCTCATTCACGAGCAAGAGGTCAACACCAGGAGAAACAACATCTCCAAACTACTGATCAGGAACTGCAGCTTCCCACAATGGCAGAGCAGAAGGAGCTCATTCTAAAGTACCTCTTGGAGGCCGAGGAGGCAACCGCTCTGGTCGTAGCCAAAAACATTGGTCTGCGGAGTGCCAAGCAGGTCAATCCCACCCTGTACGCCCTGGAGAAGCAAGGGGACGTCATTAAGAATGTGGACGTCAGCCCTCACACCTGGGAGCTCTCCCCCCACCGCAGCGAAAAGATGAAGAGGAGCATCAAAGCCGCACAGAGCATGCCAGCTGAGGGAAATCGGATGGATGTAGAACGCAGTAAAGACGAGAAGGGAGGAGGGTCCGTCTTTCCGCCGTCAACAACGACACCAACAATGCCAGGCCTCGAGTTACTGCCACTTCCAGAGGGTTGGCTCAAGCAGAGTAAAAATGAAGTGGTGCGTTAAAATGTTTGCGAAAATAACACATTACAGCAATCTACTAATACATGGAAAAGTCGAGACTGCTCTGAATCCCTGTTTGTTTCCATCATTATGCCTGATTTTTCTTTTAACACTTTTTTTGCCTCTGTACCCTCCTTCCAGCCTCCTTCTTCTACCCCAGGTCAAGACGAGGAGACCAGTGAAGGACAGTGGGCCACCGACGACATCCCGGAATTCCTCAACGCCATTCGCCGAGAGACGGACGCCGAGAAGCTGGGATCAGACGCCGTGGGCACAGTGGCTGTGTCACTGGCCGCGCCGCCACCACAGAACCTGTGGGCCAAGCTGCAGGAGGTCAGGCTGAAGAACCCGGTGAGCGGCCTCATGGAGTATGCCCAGTATCTGGGCCACAACTGTGAGTTCCTGCTCCTAGACCAGTCGGGACCCTCCCACGATCCAAGGTTGGTTGGCGTAATTGTAACGTTTTTTTTCTGTTGTTTGTATAAAGTTTTTTAATTGATACAAGAGGCAAATGCATTTTATCTGTGATCATTGTCTTCAAGTTGATATTTTAAAATATGGATGCACCCAGGGCGAATACCGACTAAACTATCTGGATCAGGTACAGGCTGCAGTGAGCTCTTGATTCAATTTTACCTTACATAAGAATGAACCCTTTATTAGTTATTGGGAAAAGGGGCGCCTCAATATCAAAGCAGTAATCGATTTCAGCAGATGAGTTGAGGTTAACGGTATAGAAAAAGCTCAAACGTAACACTTTGAAGTATACTCCACTATCAACTTACATACTTGGAATTGTTGAAGAGCTATTTGGTGATTTAATTATGTGATATGATGCACCATTTTTATTTTATTTTTTCACCCACTTGTTTGTTACCTTCTGTAGAGGACCTGGTGCCAAAGCTATCCGTTCAAAGTCTGTAATAATAAAAATCTGCATTAATGAAGACACGAGGCCGCCAACTAAGAATTAAATTTAGTTCACTCGTTATGCAGTATCTTCTCAGTTAATAATGTATTGACTGATCACTGTGTCTCCTCCGTATACTTTTTCTCTCCCTTTTGTCAGATTCCGAATGCAGGTGATGCTCAACAGTAGGCTGTTTCCTGTCGCAGAAGCTTCCAGTAAGAAGGTCGCGAAAAAGGACGCCGCCGCAGCCACTCTGCGCATTCTCATCGCAGAGATGGAGGGAGGGACGAGCACGGGCGGAGAGGGAAATACTGCCAATATGGACCAAGTGGTGGATCTTCTCCCAGACACCAGTGTAAGTTTAGGATTCAATGCTTAAAAAATAAAAATAAACTCCCATTTAGCCATCTAAAATGTAGTCAGGCACTTAAACATATGAGCAGAATGCATAAAAGTAATCCCACAGAGCAGACACTGTAAAGGGGTAAGAAGCTGTGATGAATTTCCACCTCTGGTGAAACTAGGGAATAAATGAGTAGCTATCTTAGTCAAAAACTCTGTAACCAAAAAAAAAACTTAATTTTATATATATATGTCTCCTCCTTCTGTCCCAACAGGGGCCAGCTGAGGGCATGGGGGTGATTTGTGGGAGTAGTAGTGTGGAAGGCATGGAGATGGCAGAGGGACCTCGCCAGCCTCTGTCCCGCTCACTGCCTGGTGGGAAGAACCCGGTGTCTGTGCTGATGGAGTACAGCCAGCGCAGCAGTAACCCCATTGAATTCATCATCACTGGTCAGGCCGGCCCACCACATGACCCAAGGTACTGGCTGCTTGGCCCACACCTCTCAATGTCTTCCTTTGAGGTTTTCTTCTGTACGTTCCTTCATGCTCATCAGTGTCTTCCTCAGGGCAGCATGTTGATCAGCTATTTCTGTACTGTAGCCAGCTGACAAAGACACAATACCGTTTCTGTCCAATTCACTCTTAACAACTTTTTTTTCTTTATAATACAGCCCTTTCAGGCATGCAGCTGTGGAGATACAATACAAACTTGTGTTTTCCTCCACTAACTTTCTAGACATGTTGCATGCGTCGTTGTCTTGATCACTAGCACACCATAGCACTAACTCAACAGTGTGATATTGTGTATATATAATTCTCTTTATCCATCCGTTCAGGTTCATGTACAGGGTAAAGGTCGGGGAGAGCTTGTTTTCGGAGGCTTCAGCTCCAAGCAAGAAGGCTGCCCGCCAGCTAGCAGCAGAGATGGCCGTCAAAGAATTAATAGCTGACGGGAAAATTCAGCTCAACAAGGTGAGAAGTAGAGCATAACTAGTAGTTTAATATGATAAGAAGGAGGTAGGGGATTTGCATATTGCCATAATGAGAAGTAATAATACTCTTCTCTCTACTTCCACTCCTATCTCTCTATCTGTCCAGCCTCAGTTGCCCCTGGGCTCCTCCAGTGATAGTGAAGGCACTGGGACCACGTGTCCCTCGTTGCCCCCTCTGACTGCGGATGAATTGCGAGCGGCACATGAGGCTGGGGTGGGAGATCTCATCAACCACCTGAACAACAACGCAGTGTCTGGCCTCCTGGAGTACGCTAGAGCCCGGGGCTTTGCAGCTGAGATCAGACTGGTGGGCCAGTCTGGGCCTCCACATGAGCCCAAGTATGTGTAAACAGCATGAATGCAGAAACACACACTCACACACACAATTAGCATGTACACACTGGATAAAGACATTCCTCACTGTCCACATTACCATGTGCTAAGAATAATGTATTATTTGTGTCAGATTTTATATATATATATATATACAGTATCTCACAAAAGTGAGTACACCCCTAACATTTCTTCAAATATTTCATTATATCTTTCCATGCGACAACACTGAATAAATGACACTTTGATACAATGTCAAGTAGTCAGTGTACAGCTTGTATAACAGTGTAAATTTACTGTCCCCTCAAAATAAGTCGACACACAGCCATTAATGTCTAAACTGCTGGCAACAAAAGTGAGTACACCCCTAAGAAAAAATGTCCAAATTGGGCCCAAAGTGTCAATATTTTGTTTTGCCATCATTATTTTCTAGCACTGCCTTAACCCTCTTGGGCATGGAGTTCACTAGAGCTTCACAGGTTGCAACTGGAACCCTCTTCTACCCATTCATGACGACATCAAGGAGCTGGTGGATATTAGAGTCCTTGCGCTCCTCCATCTCCCGTTTTAGGATGCCCCAAATATGCTCAATAGGGTTTAAGACTGGAGACATGCTTGGCCAGTCCATAACCTTTACCCTCAGCTTCTTTAACAAGCCAGTGGTCGTTCGGAGGGGTGTTTGGGGTCGTTATCATGTTGCAGTACTGCCCTGCGGCCCAGTATATGAAGGGAGGGGATCATGCTCTGCTTCAGTATGTCACAGTACATGTTAGAATTCAATGAACTGTAGATCCCCAGTGCTGGCAGCACTCATGCAGCCCCAGACCATGACACTCCAACCACCATGCTTGACTCTAGGCAAGACACACTTGTCTTTGTACTCCTCACCTGGTTGCCGCTCCACACTCTTAACACCATCTGAACCAAATAAATGTATTTTGGTCTCATCAGACCACAGGACATGGTTGCAGTAATCCATGTCCGTAGTCTGTTTGTCTTCAGCAAACTGTTTGTGGGGTTTCTTGTGCATCATCTTTAGAAGAGGCTTCCTTCTGGGATGACAGCCATGCAGACCAGTATGATGCAGAGTGCGGCGTATGGTCTGAGCACTGACAGGTTGACCCCCCACCCCTTCAAGCCCTTCAGCAATGCTGGCAGCACTCATACGTCTATTTTCCAAAGCCAACCTCTGTGTACGACGCTGACCATGTGCACTCAACCTTCGTAAACTGGGCCGCAGGGTGGTATTGCAACATGATAACGACCCCAAACACACCTCCAAGACGACCAGTGGCATGCTAAAAAAGCTGAGGGTAAAGGTTATGGACTGGCCAAGCATGTCTCCAGACCTAAACCCTATTGAGCATCTTTGGGGCATCCTCAAATGGAAGGTGGAGGAACGCAAGGTCTTTAATATCCACCAGCTCTGTGATGCTGTCATAAATGGGTGGAAGAGGGTTCCAGTTGCAACCTGTGAAGCTCTAGTGAACTACATGCCCAAGAGGGTTAAGGCAGTGCTGGAAAATAATGGTGGCCACACAAAATATTTACACTTTGGGCCCAATTTGTAAATTTTTTCTAAGGGGTGTACTCACTTTTGTTGCCAGCAGTTTAGACATTAATGGCTGTGTGTCGAGTTATTTTGAGGGGACAGTAAATTTACACTGTTATACAAGCTGTACACTGACTACTTTACATTGTATTAAAGTGTCATTTATTCAGTGTTGTCCCATGGAAAGATATAAAGAAAAATGTGAAGAAATGTGAGGGGTGTACTCACTTTTGTGAGATACTGTATATAGGC